>JANDJT010000199.1:54815-70790 GCA_024331685.1 Stegophilus panzeri | reverse complement strand
AACAGGGTTTGCAGTAATCAGGCCTGGTTGTGTCTCGTCCAGCTGAACCCCATTATCAATGCAGTTTCATAGATTTGGGGGAATTAGTAACTACGGGGGCAAATACATTTTCACACAGGCCCAGTTGGTATTGGATAACTTTCTTTCTTCAACAAATAACATTATCATTTAAAAACTGTATTTTGTGTTTACTCAGACTGCCTCTGTTTTATCTTCGATTTATAATTCCTGAAACAATTTAGTATGAGATATACACAAACACAGAAAAAATCAAATACTTTCACAGCACTGTATAGGTGTGTGCATGGTGTGTTTAGTGTGTTAAACATGTGTTAAGTGTGTGTTGTGTGTATTACCTGTGGCGTTTCAAACAGCAGGTCTCGTCCGTCTACGCTGATTTTATACGTGCTCGGTAGCGGCGCTCCGAAAAACACAATGTGTTCATACGGAAACGTCTCCAGTGGCTTCGCTTCTCCTCTCTTATACACCGACACACTCTCAGCACTCACACCTAACCACAGCTCACAGGGAAAACCACCACACTTTGACTATGCACACACACACACACACACACACACACACACACATTATAGTGGTGTTGGATAACTCCAATTGTTTTTTTACTTCCCTAACATCATAGTTTCCAGATTTTCTAGTCAGTTTGTTTTTTAGTGTCTTAGCAAACCACTAATTCTAACACACTAGGTTAAAGATGATGATGTAGCTCACCTCGACATCGAACAGAGCCGATCCGTACCCACTCCACTGTGTGATGATGTCCATGTACTTGATCATGGCCTGCTGCTGATCCAGTCCCTTCAGCCGGCTCCATTTTTCCCTGATACTCGCTCGCGTCCCCTCTGTCTCCTCCTTCACCCACATGTCCATCATCGTCTGTTCATCCTGAATGTTGCGCTGCTTCCTCAGTGATCCTCCAGCCTTCAGGCCCTCCAGAAAGCTGCTACGGTGCTTCTCCAGTGTTCCTCCTGCTCCTCCTCGTCCTCGGGTGAAGTGAAGGATGCGTTTGTGGATGTGTTTCAGAGGGTAAACACTCTCCAGGCTCCAGCTCACTGCTGTCGCGTCTCCGTGCAGATACTGCAGACGAAGAGCAGCCAGATGCCTCAGTGTGTCCTCATGAGCTGGGAAGTGACCGCTGATTAATGACTCGTGAGCCTGAGGAGGAGCAACACGAGACACTTACATTCTACATCATAAACACGGAGTCGTAAACAGAGTCATAAATACGGAATCATAAACATGAGTCATAATTGTGGTATCGTAAACATGGAGCTGTAAACATGGAAAGAAGGCGTAATTAAAGAGAAGTTGTAAATGTGCACTTGTGAACACAGTCATGAATACTGGATTTGTAAAGCAGGAGTCATAAATACAGAGTAGTAAAGAGGGATTCGTGAACCTGGAGTTGTAAAGGTGGAGTTATCACTTTGCTAATACAGAATCACTGACCTGCTCAAACATGAAGACAAACTCGACTCCCTCTTTAGGCGTGCTTTCTACATCCAGGAAACAGTAGAGCTTAAAGTACAGCTTCCACTGGGACTCGGGCTCTGACAACGCCAAGCTGGACAACACACACATACAACACACACACACACACACACACACACACACACACACAATTCAGAATGAACTGTCTAACATAACATGATCCATCACTTGAATTCATCAGATTGTAATATAATGTAGGTGTCTAATTGTATGTAGTGAGTGTGTTTGTGTGTGCTTTTGCGTATGTGTGTGTATGTGTGTGCGTGGGTGCATGTGTGTTTACCGCTCAAATTTGGCCAGAACATCAGCAACGATTACTCGGCTCTCGATAGCGCGATACACACTCCCACTGTGTTCAAACAGAGCAAACATGTTCCTGCTGTCCTCCATGGCCAAGCCCCGGATCAGCTTCTCCACCACCTACACACACACACACACACACACACACACACACACAATTACCAGAATTACACAAAACGTTTATGTAGTGTACTCATTACTGATTCAAATCTGTACTCAGTGCGTATTTGTTCTCACCTCTCCTGCAGTAGTGTGTGAGTTAATGGAGATTTTACAGGCTCCGCCCCCATGACAGTAAACGGTATATGTAATTTCCTGTCTGTTCCTCAGCGCAATGATCTCCTCCTGCGATGGTACACACTCACGCATCTTCGTCTTCTTCAGTGAGTCGGTAATGAAGACAGCGTAACGCTCCACCTCCGTGCTGGGAAACCTTTCTCTGATCCTGAAACGAATGGAAAGGTTTACAGCATTATATTTACACTAACTATATAGTAATGCAGTGTGTGTCACACACGTCTGACTGTCATGGCAGCACCGAATACGGCACAGAACTACACTACCCATCAGCCCTAGGACATCACATGACCAGCCACTGCCTCACTGATCACCTGCACCTGTTTCACCTCCTTAGTGCCACTATTTCAGTTCTGGATTCTGTGTGTCTCTTTGTCTAGCTTTTGTTGTTGTCGAATGTTGCTTCATCCACCTTGTGTTCATCTTCTTGCCATGCGTATCTAGTTCATTTCTTTTGTTTCATGGTCATAATCTTTGTTTTTGTGTTTCACTCCAATAAATTCCAATCTGCACCTGTGACACCTGGGTCCATGTCTCACTGCTCACTGGGCCAGACAACAGAGCTGCATGCTGGGAAAAGAAGGAGACAAAAATACACTGAACAAATCAGCTACTGTGCTATAGCATTTCTTCCAGTGTTTCCTGGACACAATGGGTCTGAAGAGGAGGAGACCTCACCCAAAACACGCTGCTGAGCACCACAACATTTCTACCATCTGTTAAAGGTGGAGGCAAGAACCACGGTGTGACTTGTAAGCATTCCTCACCAGCTTCAACTTGGACCACAACCACAGTCCTGACCTCAAAGTCAGAGCAAGCTCCTGATGACCTGGTGACTCCAGAGAGCATGAAGCACCTTGCCCAAACCCAATAAAGGTAAGGCTCTCTTGGTTCTGCTATGAGTAAACAAATGTTTGGAGCTTTCAACCCACCAACATCAGGACACACGGACATACTGATCTTTACCTCATGACTTTCACCAGGAAGACCAAGATGGACCTCATGTACAGACCGTTCTGGGAATAATCATTTAGGAGCAACCCTAAGCCCTACAGAATAAATAAAGTCAAATGAAATTGTTTCTCCTGCAGCCCAGACCCCCATCCACCCAGCCTCAACATCAGCACCGGTGCTCATGACCCAGACTTCACCCTGAGTGTTCGTCTATGTGTAGACCGAGTAATCACCTCTTCAGGTGGAATTTCAGGTATCTCAGGATGCCTCGGCTCGGAAGGAAGGTGCAGCTCATGCACGTGAGGAGGTGCCAGTGGGCATGGCTTGCAGAGCTGTGTGGCTGAGGCACGTGATTGGTTTGTTTGATGAGCTGGCAGTAGACTTCATCTCTGATTGGCCGCAGGTCGTGACAGGTCTGCAGGATTCCCTGGATGATGGGGATGGGGTCAGCCACGACCTCCATCTCCTGCAGAGAGTTAAAGATCTTCACCGCTTCATCCTGAAGACTAGAGTAACCTTTCTCTTTATGGACTAGAGACAGACAGAGAGAGACAGAGAGGAAGAAATGTATAACCCATTTTTAGAACGTCCTAAAAAGCACCTGCATCCATCTCTGAACACCTGACTGGCTGTGTTCCAAATGGAATTTTAATGATATCAAACACTGCCTTAACAAATGCTACAAGTGTAAAGCACACTAAAATATCACTATCAATCCATCTATGAGGATGTATAAAGGATGTGTGTGTGTGTGTGTGTGTGTGTGTGTGTGTGTATGTGTGTGTGTGTAGAGAACTCACGGCTGTCTCCGTAGGGCAGAGGCAATAGTGGAGAGTGTAAGGGATGCTGTGTGTATCGCAGTATCGGGTTTCTCCAGTACATCTGCTCCACCGCCTCCACATTCATACTGTTCTCCTGAAACACACACACACACACACACACACACACACACACACACACACACACACACACACACAAATCACATTTCAGTAACACAATGACATCATAACCTGTGGAATTAAGGCTCCATCCCAAATGCTATAGAGTTTGAGACACAGACACAGAAGTAAAGAAACTTACAGGTGATATTGAGGACAGTGAGTGTATTCCACACAAATCAACAACAAACAAACAAACAAACAAACAGCTGTATAGATGAAAGACTAGCCCACTGCTGTTTGTCCACACTGAAAGGACAGTAGAGAATGAGACACAGCCAATCATCTAAATAACAGTGTGTTCACGACAGCTAGCATTCACGTCTTCATGAAACTTGTAATTAGCAGTTGGGAATTTTCTGAAAGCTTTGACTTGAACGCGTGTGACATGTCATGATAAACAAACAAGAACTAAACAAAAGCAGCTGCACACAAACTTTTAATGTAAACTGAGCATGGGTTCATGTGAGCCAGAACATAATGCCAGTATTTGTGTTAATTCGATGCGCTCTCCTGTAAATTAAACTTGTCCACGGTTTGAAGGAGAATTCATTCATAATTTTATCCATAAAATGATTCACTTCTCGAGATAAGCAATGTCTCTCATTAAGATGCGCCTTAAATTATTTTAAATCAATACGTAAAAAAACACCTTTTCGTGGGAAGATATTATTAATTACTGAATAGAGTCATAATTATATATTTAATAATGTCCTGGAATGATAATCCATGTGTGTTTTAGAGTGTATTTACAGCGTAAACTTCCGCGTGACACACTGTGGTTACAGCAGCAGTTTGTCTGTAGTTATGTCTGAGGTCTGAAAACTGATGGGTGTAATTTCGGTATTAAATCCTCGCGGCACACTCAACGGCCCTACGTGTTCTCAGGACTTCTGTAATTGTGTGACCTTTGGTTTGCTCAGACACTATCATCATGAAGAACATCAACATGGTCACATCAGCACAAAATGAAAAAGCAAACACTGCAGAAAAGCAAAAAGAGTTCCACGCAGAAGACACACAGCGCTGTACCTCATTCCACCCTGGAGCGTTAACTCCTGAGAGAAAGTGGGCGTGGCTCCACTGACTGAAAAGGACAAAGTCACAAACATCTTTTCTTATGAACAATCCTGAGGAAACAGCACCCCATGAAGCCCAACGTTCTCACAGCTCCCCCTGGTGGCAGAGTGTGTAGGGGGAGTGTGTGTAAGACACAGAGGGGAGGGGGACGGTGTATTTTGGGGTGATGCGATGCACTCGGAGCCAGTTTACCTTGATATCTCGGATGAGCTGCTGTGTGGGCGTCTCGATGGGAGCTTTGTTATCGATGGCGCTCTGAATGGCCGAAGCCCATCTCATGGCCTCATTCAGGAGTTTGGTGTAAAGACAGTACGAGTGCTTCCGGCCATGCACCACGACTTTCCAGTAACCTGCACACGGAATAATCAGGAATTCTATCAAAACTCTACATGTCTACTGTTTCAGCTTCATGAAAGACTTCTTAAAACTCTGTGTCCTATTCTGAAATTTTTACTACTGCTACAAATATTTATACATTATTGAGTACAGCCTCATTCTGGACTTATTGTAGTGCATTTTGTAGTGGTTAAAAAAATTGTCTCAGACTTAACCAGTAACCCCTTCCACCTTTTGTGCCACTAGCGCGTGTCCTGTAGTGCACTTTATAGTGGGTTGGGTAATATTTAGGACTTGGTCACTAGCCCCTATGTGTACGTAGTGCACTTTGAAGTGATTAGTGGTTCGTTTTGGATTTTAGTACTAACCCTTATCTTACATTAGTGGTAGTAGATTTGTCCAGTGGCTCAGGTCCTAGTTAGTGCACTGTGGAGTGAGTAGGGCATGTTGCTCAATAATTTACAGGAAATGTTTAAATAGTGACAAAATGGAAGAAGAAGAAGAAGATAATGTCAATCAAGACATAACCCTTAGCTAAATAAAAATAAAAGTTAGGTAAAATAATAATGAATATCGTTTGGTTTTCACACAGCACACATGTTGTATGATTAAACTTACAAGTTAAATGAATGAAAAGTGATTATTTATATTAAATAACATTTTAAAACATTTTCTCCTTATACCAGTCTCTTTGAAGACTCGGTCGTCGGGCTGTGCCACGGAACACAGGCTGTTGAGCACCAGAGTGCCGAGACGAGACGAGCTGCGCTCAGATGATTTATAATAATCCAGAGAGTTCACTGTCAGAACAAACCAACGCTTCTTCAGCTTCAGAGACGAGCTCTTCATACTCGACCTCATCTCTTTATGCAGCCAGCCTGAAAGAGACAGACAGGTCAGACAGACCTGCCTTGTAATTGTGTCATTCACAATAAACACGACTCTCACAATGCTTAGAAGTAAGTCCTGTCAATCATAACCACTTTAGGTCCTGTCTCACCCGCTTTAGTCCTGTGTCGCCCGCTTTAGTCCTGTCGCTCTCGCTTTAGGTCCTGTCGCTCCCGCTTTAGTCCTGTCTTGCCCCAGCTTTAGGTCCTGTCTCGCCTGCTTTAGTCCTGTCTCGCCCCAGCTTTAGGTCCTGTCGCGCCCGCTTTAGGTCCTGTCGCGCCCGCTTTAGGTCCTGTCGCACCCGCTTTAGTCCTGTCGCGCCTGTTTTAGGTCCTGTCTCGCCCCAGCTTTAGGTCCTGTCGGGCCCGCTTTAGGTCCTGTCGCGCCCGCTTTAGTCCTGTCTCGCCCCAGCTTTAGGTCCTGTCGGGCCCGCTTTAGGTCCTGTCGCACCCGCTTTAGTCCTGTCGCGCCCCAGCTTTAGTTCTGTCTCGCCCCAGCTTTAGTTCTGTCTCGCCCCAGCTTTAGGTCCTGTCTCGCCCCAGCTTTAGGTCCTGTCTCGCCCGCTTTAGTCATGTCTCACCTCTGACGATGAAGTCCTGCCCGTCACTGCGTGGCTCTCCTCTGGGTTTGTGTAACAGTCCGATCCAGTGGTGCATCTCCTCAGGCAGGTCTGCGTTACAGTGGATCACTCGATTGGCTGTGATGATCACAAACGAGTTCGGCCTGAGACAACAGAGAGGACATCACAGCCATCAGAGAGAGGAACACTTTAGCTCCTTTACCTAGAAAGGGGCATGTTGTTTACTGTTAAAGCTATGAATAAAATAAGATGGACCTTTATTGATCTCCTGTAGGGGAAATTCCATAATGAAAAGACACTAAAGTTGAACACACTAAGGGTACTAAAGGTGTATGCTTGAGGGTTCCACCCCAGCAACAAGGAACAGTACAGTTTAGTTCCCGTTTTTCTGAGAGTGTAAATATAATATAAAGCATTGCAATATAACATCACTTATAGCAGTCCAGTTATGTGCTTTAAAGGAGTTTTATATGTGTAACTTCACTTTTCCATGTATTATTGGTGTAAAAGCCATTCCACTGACACGTACCTTTAAAAGTATTCATTTATATCTTAGAGTAATTAAGATTATAGTAAACACACACTTAAGAAACTATTACTAACTTCATTCGACAGTAAAGCTTTAACCATCATTCTACTTTATTTTCTTTTGGAGAAGAAAAACAAACCCAAAACATGAATCTGTGCTCTAACAAAACCTCAATACTGTAGCATCCGTGCCGATAAAGAGTTTTTATTACAGAATTTTATTATGTTATTAATTATTATTACATAAAATTATTTTTTACCTGTCAGGATTGTCTGAGGCGCAAACTGAGTCGATGAGCCCAACGTCCAGAGTTCCCTAAAAAGATCAGCAATAAAAATTAAGATCAAATAAACAGAATTCAACAGTTAAACAATTTTAACCTGGTTTGCGAGTCAGTAAATATTTAGGGTTAGTCAAAGTGCAATATTTTTAGCGTACATGGTGTTCCACAAGGTTCTATAATATGCCCACTTTTATTTTATTATCCTTAATAATACTCAAAAATGATAAAACTTATTAAAAAAATATTTTGATTCTAGATGATGGTGCATCTCAGAGGTAGCAGATCTCTCTCTCTGTCTCTCTCTCTCTCACACACACACACAGATTTGAGGAAAACACAGTGTCCTTATATTTGGACAAATTTCTCAATACGAATAAAGAATTATTGGTGTGTAGCTTTAAACATATGTAAATATATAAGTATAAATATGAATATATTTCATTTTAAACACATTTAAATATATAATGATGTATATGAATATTATACTTTTAAATATAATTAAATATATAAAGTTTAGCATGAGGTTAATTCTGACACTCACCACTGCATTTTTGGGGTTGGCTTGTTCATTCTGCATTTCCATCAGCTGCTGTGGGGAGGCGCTGTGTACACGGCTTAACACGCTGAACCAACCGCTACACACACACACACACACACACACAAAGTGAATGGTAGAAATAATGCTGCACACACTATGACAATGCAGTGTGTACCTGCGCGTGTGTGTGTGTGTACCTGGCTTCTTCCGGTGTTTCAGCATAAATGTGATATGTTCTGTCTTCAGTTACGATGTTTAGTGCGTTTTCCTTCTCGTGATTATCGACGATCTCCCTGTAAAGAACACAAAGTGATTGTTCTGTTACACACACATACACACACACACACACACACACACAACCTGCTGTAATCAGTGTGTATAAACCTGAGCGTCTCACCTGGCCGTGCGGATGTCGATGGTTCCTTTCAGCTTCTCCTCGCTGTCATTATCAAAGTACATCAGTTTATTCTCACGCAGGACAAACCAGCGCATTTTCCAGTTCCGCCGCGACAGCGTGCTCGATCCTCCGCCTTTCTTATAGAGCCAGCCGCTCTTCACCGAGTCCTGCTTTGAGCGGAACCACATGAACGTCTCGTCCTTTAACACACACCACCGCCTACGCCACGGGATCATCAACCCACCTGGGGGGGGAGAGAGGGAGAGAGAGAGTTACTCACTCATTAACTAATTGTCTTACTATAATTGTTTTCATTAAGTGTGTGTATATGTGTGTACTCACTCTTCATATAAAGGTAACTGTGGAAGTATGGAGGATTGCTGCCATTCAGCAGATTGACTCTTCCGTTGGAAACTTCTTCATCAGTATCTGCGTTATCGTCGTTCTCCTCATCGCTGTCGATAAGCTGGAGAGGAAAAGCATCTGAAGCTCAGTTTACAGTCTCTAAATACGTGTGTGTGTGTGTGTGTGTGTGTGTGGAGTCAGAGTGCCTCCATTCTCACGTTAAACTGTTTTAAACGGACTCGTGCATCTGGAAATATCTGGCTCAGGTTGGATGTCGGATCTTATTTACAGTGTGAACTGAATAATCATTAATCACATTAATTAATAAAACTCAGTGTAGACCTGCTTCACCTGTCTGTCACCTTTACATGATACTGAGCCTATATGCAAATTAATATGGGTTTTCATTCTGTCAAGTTATTTTAAAATAACTAACACTGAGTCAAAGTGACGTGGACTTCAGATAAACAGAGAAACATCTTCAACTTCACTGTAGTTTTCTGTGCAGCTTCATAATTTAGTGATTCATAAATATTCAGTATAAAACAGTTATAATGAGATTACAGAAAGCTATAAAGTAGCCTGATCTGTTTATTTTTAATATATAAAGATATTATGTAATAAATCTATATTATCTTAAACGTGACTTATTTACATTTACACCGTCTGCAAGTTTCTGGTTTTAACTGTTTTAAAAACCATCGAATGTCTTCACCAGAGCAGAATAATGACGTAATCAGATACAGGAATCTGCTTTCAATTTCATATGTATTTCCTTGACAAGTTTCCAATTTATTTGATCCCTTCCTTGAGGAACGTGTTGAGAAATGTGTTTGTTTCTTCCATGGCTCACCAGTGTCCAATTTTGATAATGATTAAACAAATTTGGATAATTTGAGAATGAATTACAGAGTTATGGCAAATGGAACCAACTGTAACAGCTAGAAGTTCAAATTCCAGGTAAAGTGTTTTGAACATGTAAACACAAGCCCAATCAGAGCAGGTGTTAAGAAGATGGATCATCAGTTCCTCACCGACTCTGCACTTCCTCTGAAGGAGTCCATGCTGTTGTAGGTGCAGCAGGATCTCCTCAGCACCTCCTCATCAGTGACATGTCCATCAGTAAGGTTCTCTAGTGCCTCCTCTAATTCATACTCCTCCTGGTCATAATCAGACTCTGTCTCTGGTAACTCTGTATCCCAATTCCTAAAGTCCTTCTGCACTTCACTATAATCTCCAGGAGATGGTGACGGTGGAGCAGGAGTCTGCTCTAAAATCCCGCTGTTTCTGAGGGAGGAAGTGGATTTCAGGCTGGGATTCGAGATGGATTTTGTCCTGTATGACTCCTGAAAGTATGAGATTGAAGATGGTGAAGGAGATGTCTCTAAATATCTGCTGTATCTGAGAGTAGAATTCTGAGCAGATTTTGGTCTGTATGTGTTGAGTGATCCCTGAGTGAATAAAGCTGCTGGAGGATGTGGAGGTGGAGGTGAAGCAGGAATCTGTAATGTCTCTAAAATTCTGCTGTGTCTGAGAGGAGAACTTTCAAGCAGTCCCTGAGCAAATGCTGCTGGTGGAGGGGGAATTAAGGACAACACATTCAGATCCAACTCAGCAGCAGAAGGAGATGGCAAGTCTGGAAGTGGGACACATTCTTCTTCATCCTCAGCCTGAAACCCTTCATCCTCATCATCCTCAGCCGGTGGCACCACACTCTCATTTAGATTCTCTTCACTGGACAGCGATGGCTCCAGACCTCCAAAGTCCAGCATTTCCAGGAACTCTGTAGCCACACGTGATGCCTCCTTCTCCAGTCGGTAGATTTCGGCATCACGGCGCTGACGGAGCTCCTCACGAGAACCTTCATTCATCAGTGCCACTCCTTCATCACGCTGCTGCTGAAGACGCTCGATTTCTCGCTCCAGACGCAATATCTCCTCCATCTGACGAGTCTCTTCTTCGGATGAGTACTGCAACACAAACACCAGACCACTTTCATAAGAAAGAACGCAATCACTTCCAGGATTTAAAAAATCATAATGTCATTTCCCTTTTCAGATTTCTAAAGCACAGTATATCGTTAGTAAATCCTGTCCTGGCTTTACCTTGGCGCAATGATGGTTCATTTCCAGTTGATTCCTGCAGGAAGAGACAAAAAGAGAATAAATCCATTTATTCTGAGCAGATTAAGGACAGGCATTCTGCTCTAAATATAGGCAGAAATGGTTCTAGTGAAGTTCTAGATGTCAAGGAAGGTTTGGAGAAATGAGAAAAAGGTTTGGCTGTCTGAGAGTTTAAGAAAGCTAGGTTTTCAAGATTTCAAGAAAGTTTTAAGATTGTAGTTATGTTTAAGTTTACAAACTTTTAGGAATGTTTGAAGAATTTGTCAAAGTTAATTTATTAAATTTTAGGGAGTTCACAAAAGCTTGGGAGAGTTTGTGTTGAGAAATTTTGCAAAGTGTTGGCTGGTCAGACAGTTAGGGATGTTATGGAACCAGTTGTTAAAGTTCAAGTGGGCACAGTCCCCTCCGAAAGTATTGGAACAGTTGTTTTGTTTGTTTGTTTTTCCTAGACACTGAAAATATTTGGGTTTGAGATCAAAAGATAAATATGAGACGACAGATCCGAATTTCAGCTTCATTTCCTGATAATTACATCTAGACATGTTAAACAACGTAGAACATGGAACCTTTTGTTTGAACTCACCTATTTTTTCAAGTAATTAAAAATATTGGAACATGTGACTGACAGGTGTTTCTTGTTACCCAGGTCTGTCCTGTTAAATTGATTGTTTAAACAATTACTAGTTCTGAACATCTACTCTTGTTTTGAGCCTTCAGTTTCACCGGTGAAGATGGTATCTGTTGTTAAAAAGGATAAACCAACATGAAGATCACAGAGATGTCTATGGGAGAAAAGCAAGCCATTTTGAAGCTGAGAAAAGAGGGGAAATCAATCAGAGCCATTTCACAAACACTGGGTATAACCAATACAACAATTTGGAATGTCCTGAAAAAGACAGAAACCACGGAACGGGTCGGCCAGGGAAAACAACAACAGCTGATGACAGAAACATTGTGAGAGCTCCACAATCACCAACAACCTCCACAGGGCAGGGGTGAAAGTATCACAATCCACCGTTGGAAGAAGACTTTGAGAGCAGGAATATAGAGGCCATACCACAAGATGCAAACCACTCATCAGCAGTAAGAATCAGAAAGCAAGATTGGAATTCTGCTCATGATCCAAAACATAGAGGCTAAATGGTCTGCAATTATATAGTGCTTTTTAACCGTAGCAGTTTCTCTTTCACCCATTCACACACATGCGAGGTGCTAGCTTGCCATCAGGAGCAACTTGGGGTTCAGTGTCTTTCCCAAGGACACTTCAGTATGTGGAGTCAAATGGGCCAGGAATCGAACCACCAACCCTGCGATTAGTGGACAACCCGCTCTACCACCTGAACCACAGCCGCCCTAAAGAATAATGATAATGATAATGAGTCTTTATTGGTCACATATACATTACAGCAGAGTGAAATTATTTTTTTTCTCCACATATCCCAGCTTGTTAGCTGGGGTCAGAGTGCAGGGTCAGCCATGATACAGCGCCCATGGAGCAGAGAGGGTTAAGGGCCTTGCTCAAGGGCCCAATAGTGGCAGTCTGGCAGCGCTGGGGCTTCAACCCCCGACCTTCCGATCAGTAACCCAGAGCCTTAACCGTCAAGCCACCACTGCCTCTAAAGAAGCTCATCTGTGAAACATGGTGGAGGTAGTGTCATGACTTGGGCTTCCATGGCTGCTTCTGGACCAGGCTCACTAAGCTTTATTGATGATGGAACTCATGATGGTAGCAGCAGAATGAATTCAGAAGTTTTCAGGAACATTCTGTCTACCAGTTTACCAATTTATCAAGAAATTAAACTGAAATTCTGATCTATCATTTGATCTCAAACCCAAATGTCTTCAGTGTATAGCAAACACAATAGAATTGGCCTTGCTGTTCCAAGACTTTGAAGATTCAGAATGGTTTGGAAGCGTTCATGGTGTTTCTGAGAGACTTTGGTAAGGTTTTGAAGAATTAGGAGATGTTAAGAAGTTTTCTTGGATAAAAGAGTTTGAGTGACTTGGAAGGAGATTTCTAAGGTTTAAAGGGTTTGAATATGTTTTGGGAATGCTTGAAAAGCTTTTGAGATTTTATTTAGTTAGAAAAGATTAGAGTACCTGCTGTACGCTGACGATATATCCTCAGTGTCCTGCTTCTTTCTGAGCTCCTCTTCTTCTTGTTGTTTCTGAAAACTTTCTTGCGCTTGCTCTATGTTCCTCCTGAGATCCTCCTCTTCCTGCTTTTTCTGCAAAAGTTCCAGTTCATGTTCCTCTTTCCTCCGCCTCTCCTCTTCTACTCTTCTCTTCTGCTCCTCAAGAATTCTCTGTTCTTCCTCCCTTTTTTTCTTTTCCTCTTCCTCCTTCTTCTTCCTCTCCTCTTCCTCTCTTATTCTCCTCTCCTCTTCTTCCCTCATCCTTTTCTCCTCTTCCTCCCTCTCTCTCTCCTCCCACAGCTGTTGATATAGTCTCCGTGCAAGCTGTCCTCGGCGGTGTTTCTGGAGAATGATGATGGCTGAGCGCATACGCAGGAACACTGTTCTCCAGAAGTGAGCTCGGTAGTTCTTCTGAATGATGATGGTGCTGCTGCGAATCTTCCTGTAGTGCTTCCTGTCAAAAAAAAACCCACTCAGGATTATAATCACTGTGTATCGACGTTTACTCCTTAAAAAGATCATTAAAACAGCACTAGATTGGATACTGCTTTAACAGCTCTATCCATGGATTGGATTCTACTTTTAAAACTACATCCCTGGTCTATAGACAGCTGTACTTTTATCCAGATTTAAACTATAATTTAGAAATATTATTATAGTATATTGTCAGTGTATTTCTGCATGAATGGTCTTACACTGGTGCTTGAAAGTTTATGAACCCTTTAGAATTTTCTAGATTTCTGCATAAATATGACCTAAAACATCATCAGATGTCCTAGAAGTCCTAAAAGTAGATAAAGAGAACCCAATTAAATAAATAAGACAAAAAGAAATATTATACTTGGTCATTTATTTATTGAGGAAAATGATCCAATATTACATATTTGTGAGTGGCAAAAGTATCTGATGATGTTTTAGGTCATATTTATGTAGAAATGTAGAAAATTCTAAAGGGTTCACAAACTTTCAAGCACCACTGTAGCTGTAATTATAACAATAATCACTGCAAATTTGGTTTAATTTAACAAAATGGCTTTTTGCAGCACATAAAATAGCACTTGATCCAGTTATTTAAAATGTTATTTTTTCATATTGTGATCCTACAGTTACTCGTTCATAACTTAATGAAGTCACAAGATATTAAATGGAGGTCATGAAAAAATGAACTTCTCCAGATAAGTGAGGCCCCTGATTAAGATCTGATTAAAATGTCATCTGCAGAAAAAAAAAAAAAAAAAACTTCACAGACTTTAATAGGACAATATTATTAATTAATGTATGGTGTGATATTTATGTATTTAATATTAACCTCTAATGACATTCCATAATGTGTGTAAGTGTATATACAACCAAAACATACATTTCAGCGTGACTGAGACACGCCTTTGTTTTAGACAAACTCCGCCCCCACATGCTTAACTTCTGAATAGCGTTTAAGTCTGTAATGATGCCTGAGCTCTGAATACAGATGTGTGTAATTTCAGTATTAAAGACTCACAGCACTCTGAATACAGATGTGTGTAATTTCAGTATTAAAGACTCACAGCACTCTGAATACAGATCATGAAATTTATGAAAAAAAGCATGTCAATTATGACACTATTTTTTCCCTATATTGTTTAAAATTATGGATCACAAAACATACTATTAAGCACACTGTATACCACTGTGTAGAGTTATAACAACAATATAAAGTTACAGTCACATATTCATAAAATATCAAATGATTCCTACAGATGGGTGTTGAAGTGGATCCTGGCTCACACACAAAAGGTCAAATTGAGCTAAATATCATCCGAGGATACAGTACAGCATGTCTATACTTCAGGAAAACTCAATAAAAAAAACCTCTTTATATGCATGAAGTCAAACTTATCAGGATTTTGAATAAATACTACTGATCTTATACATCAGTTAAAGAGTTCAAAAATAAAACAGACATTAGAAATATAAACACACACACACTGACCTTGCCACATAGCTCAGTATGTGAGCTCGGATCAACATTCCTGCCACTCTCCGCACCTCATCACGCTCTCGCTCCAGCTTCTGCTCCAACACTTCCTTCACAAAGACCTGAGATAGAAAGAGAGAGAGACACATAGAGAAACAGACAGATGAGAGAGAGACAGATAAAGAAAGGCAGACAGAGAGAGAGAGATTGTGTGAAGAAAGAAACTAAACTTCCATTGTGCAGTGTGACTTCCTGCTTTACCAGAAAGACTGGCTGTCGGCCAGAGACAAGGCCATGCCCACTCTCTCTCTCTCTCTCTCTCTCTCTCTCTCTCTCTCTATCCAATTCAAATGCAGTAGGCATGAAAATGATAAAGGCCTGCTGTTTCATTAACCCTTTCCTGCCTCATATTTCCAAATGAAAAAAGGCAGAGCTTACAGTGTCCCAAATGCCTCCTACTCCCTACCCCCTTCTCTCTACTCCTACTCCCTACACCCTTCTCTCTACTCCTACTCCCTACCCCCTTCTCTCTACTCCTACTCCCTACCCCCTTCTCTCTACCCCTACTCCCTACACCCTTCTCTCTACCCCTACTCCCTACCCTTCTCCCTACTCCCTTCTCTCTACCCCTACTCCCTACCCTTCTCCCTACACCCTTCTCTCTACTCCTACTCCCTACACCCTTCTCTCTACCCCTACTCCCTACACCCTTCTCTCTACTCCTACTCCCTACACCCTTCTCTCTACCCCTCCTCCCTACCCTACTCTCTACCCCTACTCCCTACACCC
>JANDJT010000199.1:23487-38451 GCA_024331685.1 Stegophilus panzeri | reverse complement strand
CCTTTCAGATGCTCTTAGTTTGGCCCGGTTGTTACGCAGAGCTTCTGAGAGCCAAGGGCTAGAGGGTGATGTACGAGTAGGTCTGGAGGTTAGGGGGCATATGCTGTCAAGAGAAGATGTTAGGGTGGAACATAGCATGTCAGTTGCGGTGTTTAAGTCCAGTGAGGAGAGGTGGCTATCAGAGGGCAGTAAGGTTGTGACAACAGAGGAGAAATGTGAGGGGGAAAGGGAGCGAAGATTGCGACGAAAAGAGATAGAGGGTGTAGACAGTGAAGGGGGTGAGGGGAGAGAAATAGAGAAAATGGATAAAGAAATGGTCAGAGGTGTGGAGAAGAGTAATGAGAAGATTGTGTGTGGTGCAGTTACGTGTGAGGATGAGGTCGAGCTGTTTGCCGGCTTTGTGGGTTGCTGGTGTGGCGAACTGCTTGAGGTCAAATGTGGGAAGGAGAGCAAGAAAGTCAGCTACATGTGGCTTATCTAGATGAATGCTGAAGTCACCAAGGACAAGAGGAGTTCCATCATCCGGGATGGTGGAGAGTAGCGTGTCAAATTCATCGATGAACTTCCCCAGTTGACTTGGAGGACGGTAAACAACAAGACCAAAGTGCATTTTGGCAGGGTCAGTGACTGTAACAGCTTGAAATTCAAAGGAAGTGTAGGAGCAAGAGGGAGAAAGACAGGTAAATTTCCATGTTTTGGAGAGAAGGAAATCTGTACCACCCCCTCATCTGTTGGGACGTGAGGTATGGGAGAAGTTGAAGTTGGAGGCTAGGGCAGCGGGTGTGGCAGTGTTCTCAGTATGGATCCAGGTCTCAGTCAGAGCCAGTACACTGAGGTTGGAGTGGGTTGCAAAGGCAGGAATGAAATCTGTCTTGTTGACAGCAGATCGGCAGTTCCAAAGTCCGATAGAGAATGAGAGGGAATCTGCAGAGGCCACGTGCAGAGAGCGACCATAGGTTGTCCAAGTTGCGTACTTTTCAGGGAGTGTGCCGTGGTCTGTGCCTATGGCAAATAACAGGGATAAACTGATGACACATGTTAGTATGTAAACAAGTAAACAACAAGAGGAATAAAGGGGGGAAAAAAGTATACTTAGCAGCGTGAGTGGTGTCTTGTCGGTGTCCTTGCTCGGTGGACTCGCGCAGGTAGACTCGCAGGTCTTTACACGAGCTCGGTCTTCACACGACAAGGACTGACGCTTCCGCCTCAGTGTTTCTTAATTCTTAAATAGTGCGGTGTTTCACAGCTGAGTACGCCTCTTTAATTAGCAAAACAAAGAGTAGTCGCGTGAAAGAGCGACTCCCGACTGAAACCGAATACGAATACCAGAATTAGCTTTAATCTAGCAATGTGTAAACAGCTTGTAGCAACAAGGAAGCACAGTTACAGCTTCTATCTGACAATCGGTGCTAAAACTAGTTTCAACTAAAAAATCCAGAAAGAAACACTTACCAGTCACTGTTCGCCTGGGTGAATAATCGCTTTTGCGATTAAATATAAATAAATAAGATATAAATAAAGACACAAAAACACTCCACTAGCTTAAAATACACACCTACATCCTTCCTGATGCCTTCATCAAACTGTTTCTGCTCTCTAATAATCTTCTATCATTTCCTAGCTATCATTCTATGTTCAAACTTGGCCATGTCACCATAGTTGTGACCAAAATCATTCCCTGCTTACTACCCCTACTCACCACACCCTACTCACTACCCGTAATTACTACCCCTACTTACTACCCCTACTCACCACACCCTACTCAGTACCCATAATTACTACCCCTACTCAGCACACCCTACGCGCTACCCGTAATTACTACCCCTACTCACCACACCCTACTCACTACCCCCTACTCACCACACCCTACTCAGTACCCGTAATTACTACCCCTACTCACCACAACCTACTCACTACCCCCTACTCACTAAACGTAATTACTAGCCCTACTCACCACACCCTACTCACTACCACTAATTACTACCCCTACTCACCACACCCTACTCAGTACCCGTAATTACTACCCCTACTCACTAAATAAATATTCATCCATATTGCCCAGTACCTTATCATATGTTAACTTTCACATGTCCTAAACACAAATCTGTGAGTTCCATCTGAACACACCAACACTTCTCCTACTGATACCACATTGTGTTGGTTCCGGGTCTCGACCTGATTTATATTTTTAGTTTCTACACTACACACTTAAACTTAGGAAGGCTTGACAATGACTTCATCAAACAGTAAGTGTGTAAATGATGACCATCACTCAGTCGATGAGTCTGTTTCCCTCACAGCACATTTCTGAAAGCTGAAAGGAATCCCACTCCTGACACGCCTAAGAATCCCCCCACCCCCCCTACACACACACACATGCACTAAGGTCAGAGGTCAATGCTGGTTAGTGTGTTGAGTCAGTAACCAAGCTCCTGCTGTTCAGCTGATGAATTCTATACATTCCTCTAACTCTGATAAAAAGATGAGGAAATACAGAGATTTTTAACTTTATCAATGCCAATGCACACTTTTTATATAAATTAGCACCATATCCCATCTTCTAGCTATAAAACACCACACCTTCTCCTTAAATCTGATGATCCTAAATTATGCAATGTAAATCCTAGGTCTGAGAGTGCTATCACACCCAGTAGTGCAGTCTGAATCAGGGCAAACTGTTTCTTCTGGTTCATTTCTCTTTGTTTTGTTTTGTCATTGCACATGATTAAACCAAAAAGCAAAAAAAAGAGAGTCAATCTTCTCTGTCATATCACAGCAAACCAGTGACTACATTCCCCATCCTGCACTGCGGCCTACAAACATGGCCGCCATGGACTACACACACACACACACACACACACACACACACACACACACACGTTCGCCTTCTGCAGAATTCTAATCACACACACCCCTGTTGCCAATCTCACACTCACTCACTCCACACTATATAAGAGACTTTTTGAACACCATGACTTTGCCTAGTATTTTGTTTTATGTTCATTGATCTTGCTTCTTGTTCCTCGTTGATGACTGTCACCATTTACTAGGCCTCACCATGGATGCAGCAGTAAGAAGGAGGAGACATCATGCCAAGGTAATAAGGAACACCCTACCAAGACTCAACTATGTCAAGCTTCCTCAATGGGTTGCCATGGATCCCCCAGAGCCATATGATGGATTTCTTGGCCACCCTGAGTATTTTTTGTTTGACTGCCAATTGCATTTTTTGAGCCTGGTGCACCCCATGTCTGAGCAGCGGCAGTGGCTAGGGTTCATATGCTCCCAGCTCGTTGGCCAAGCCCGCCAGTGGGTGGAGCGTCTGGCCCGTACAGATTCCAAGGGTCTGCACAATATAACTCAGTTTGTGGGACTATTAATAAAGGAGTTTGAGAGTCCAGAGTACGCCCCCAACCTGGAGGAGTGTTTGGGGAAGGCCTGCCTCATAGATACACAAGGCATGGCGTTCACCACCTATTATGAGCAGGAAAACTGGGTGACCTCCTCCCCAAAGCTCCTGCGTAAGACCCACTATGTGGTCTCAGCATCTGAGCTCCATCCAGAGGTCAACGTGGCAACCTCCTCCCCAGAGCTCCATCCTGAGACCCACAAGGTGGTCTCATCTGCAGAGCTCCAGCCGGAGGTCAACGTGATGTTCTCATCCCCAGAGCTCCAACCTGAGACCCACGAACTGGTCTCCCCTGCAGAGCTCCTGCCGGAGGTCAACGTGGCGACCTCATCTCCAGAGCTCCAACCTGAGACCCACAAGGCGGTCATCCCCAGAGCTCCAGCATGAGACCCATGAGGCGGTCTCCGCTCCAGAGCTGCAGCAGAAAGTAAGTTCCTGCTAGAGGTCAACAAGGTGACCTCCCAAGCCAAGCTCCTGTCAGAGGTCGAAGAGATGACCTCCCAAGCCAAGCTCCTGTCCAAGGTCGAAGAGACGACCTCCCAAACCAAGTTTCTGTCCGAGGTTGAAGAGACGTTCTCTCAAGCCAAGTTCCTGTCCGAGGTCATAGAGATGACCTCTCAAGCCAAGTTACTGTCCCAGGTCGAAGAGACGGCCAACCCAAGCTCTGCTCATGCCAAGTTCCTGTCCCAGGTCGAAGCCGACGTCACGACCAACCAGTTTATGCTCATGCCTGAAGCCGACGTCACGACCAACCAGGTTCTGCTCACGCCTGAAGCCAACGTCACAAACAACCAAGTTCTGATCACGCCCAAATCTGCTGACACGGACAACCAAGTCCTCATGCCTGAAACCGACGTCACGACCAACCAAGTTATGCTCCAGCCAGAGTCTGCTGACACGGCCCACCAAGTTCCGCTCACGCCCGAGTCTGCTGGCATGGCCCACCAAGTTCCGCTCACGCCCGAGTCTGCTGGCACGGCCCACCAAGTTCCGCTCATGCCCGAGTCTGCTGGCACGGCCCACCAAGTTCCGCCCATGCCCGAGTCTGCTGGCACGGCCCACCAAGTTCCGCCCACGCCCGAGTCTGCTGGCACGGCCCACCAAGTTCCGCCCACGCCCGAGTCTGCTGGCACGGCCCACCAAGTTCCGCTCACGCCCGAGTCTGCTGACACGGCCCACCAAGTCCTGCTCTCGCCTGAAGCAGACGTCACGACCAACCGAGTTATGCCCATGCTTGAGACTGATGACCCCGGTGAACCAGCCCCAGTCTCATGTCTGCTCCTAAGCTCCTTGAGGAACCTGCTACTGGTCGGACAATGCCTGCATTTGAACCTGAGGGGCTGTGAAGACATTTTGCCCAGAGGGCCAGGACCGGCGAGGGAGGGAATGTATTTTGGCGCCCTTGGGGGATGGGGTGGGGGGTTCTGTCATATCACAGCAAACCAGTGACTATGTTCCCCATCCTGCACTGCGGCCTACAAACATGGCTGCCATGGACTACATTTCCCACACACATATGTTCACCTTCTCCAGAATTCTAACCACACGCACACCTGTTGCCAATCTCACACTCACTCACTCCACACTATATAAGAGACATTTTGAACACCATGACTTTGCCTAGTATTGATTGTTCTCACCTTACCAAGCGTTTGTACCCATTTCCTTGTTTTGTTTTATGTTCATTGATCTTGCTTCTTGTTCCTCGTTGATGATTCTTGCCTTGCCTAGTTCATGCCTGTTTGCAAATTGCCTGACCCTTCGCCTGTTATTTTGACTACGCTATTGTCTCGTGATTTGGATTTGTCTGCCTGTCTCTCTCTAAATAAACTATCTGCATTTGCATCCGTCCTAACCTCCTTTACGTGGATTTCGTGACACTTTCTCCCTTCACATGGAAGCGGACCGAGACCACCTCACTCAAACGCTCTCAGAGCAGATTGCTGTGTTCTCACCTGACTAAAGAACTGCACCAATTGGGAGAACACACCAGTGCTTGTTCAGAACACACACTTCCCTCTGACCAGCTCTGTATTTCTGCTTGAAATTACTGATGATATTAATCCACACAGAGCTCTCAGTAATGTGAACAATCCTGTATAAACAGGTGCTGTCCCTTTCTGGGAGGCATTCCCCTCCCTATAGCGGGTGTTTTTTAGTGCCCATGACCCTGTGTATGACCCTCCACTACAGATTTATGCAGGAACCTCTGGCAGCCTTGTGGAGAAGAACACAGCAATACCAAACCTGACCATCTCAACACCTACAAAACATTTCTGAGAAACTTCTGAGCAGCTACCCCTAAGTGTATACTCCTAAAAACAAAAAAGCAAGAGCTTCTTTTCTCACTGAGCTTCATTTTCCAATTACATTCCAAGTCATATTAATGAGAAATCCAGCAAAGAAATAGTGTTGACATTAGAGCAAATGCTGGACTCAAAATCCCAGAATGCAATGCAGCCAAATTAATGCAGAACTAAAGCACCGCTGCATCACTCTCTTCAGGTAGAGATGAAGTGAGTGCTAAATCCCACTGCGCCACTATCAGCAGATAATAAAATGACATTGTGGGTAATGGAGGAAACTGTTAACCAAAGTGAAAATACATAATCATCTAAGAAAGCTTAAAATGTTAACACAAATAAATCTTGGACACTGTTGAAGGTCTTGCTTTAATTACAAAGATCATTTGTAATTCAGGGTGTAGTATTCCTTTTACAGACCTAAGCCCCGTTTTTAAAGAAGTGACAACACTGCTCTTGTACATTTGCTGCTCTAATACCAAATTTAAAAACTTCACATTCTGAGAGTTTATAAATGTTTATTAGTCCACTGATTATAGCTGATGAATAACAGTACTTCCTGTAGAGGAGCATCTAAATCTAGTAGCGTAATTTCGGCCATCCTCAAATGAAGTCAGGGTGATTGATATTGTGTGGTAAGCACCTCTGTCTCTGTGTACACCTCCACTTCAGGTTCCTCTGGAGAACCCGAGACTGTTCCATGCCATCCCAGTGTTCTCTCTAAACTCCTCACTCTCACTAGTGCAGGAAATAAATAAATAGAGCAGTGTGCCGAGGTTTTTTTCCTGCTCTGATGTTTATCGTTAATGTGTGAACTGCAATTTGTAGAACTATATAGTAATCTCCTGCAGAACAATATAAAACACCAATTTAACCAAGACAATGCATCTGAATTTTATTTATTTAGTGCTTTTTAACAATAGACGTTGTCACAAATCAGCTTGTCAGATATCTGGATACAGATTTACATTTATCCCAATCTCATTCACCTGTGATCTTCCAGTGTCGTGTGTCACTGTTCAGAATCATGTGTCATGTGTTCAGAATACTTGAACAATCACCTCATATCCTGTGTTAATCAGCTCTTTTACAGACTGCAGAACCAGAGACCAGAAACACAGAAGGAAATGATCAGACTATATTTCTCAACTACTGCATGTCTCAGAGTTCCAAAGTTCTAGAGTTACTGACTGCAGAAAATACTGCAGAATTCAGAACTAATAACATCAACACAAGTACTACAGCAGCAACAACAAAGAACCATTCTTAGGATTGTGGTTCCACTGAACTTAGAGTTCTAGAGCAGTACAAAGCATTCCAGAACCATAATGAGTATTCAAAGAGATGCAAATGGGATTTTAGTTTTGGTAGAACCACACTGAAATTAAATGATGAAGGATAGCTGCAATGAGGATTCTAGATCCACAGTGAGATCTCAATGATCAAGGATTATAGAATATTGTAGAAACACACTGTTGATGTTAACCTAGACCTGCATTAAAGATTCTAGAGCTGTAGCAACGATACTACAGCCAAATTTAGGGTTCTAGCACACCATGAGAGTGCCAGCACTGAACTGCAAATGCTAGCCCCACTGAGGATCTCAGATTCTTCTTATTGTAGATTGTACATTTACCTCGTTACATTTACTCGAGTAACTTTTTGAAAAAAAATAAATTTTAAGAGTAGGTTTAACTGGCCATAATTATACTCTTACTCAGGTTCATTTTTAACCACAGAAATGTACTTTTACTTTGCTACACTCAGTGGCGTTCCTCTGTTACTGTTATATACTAATGAATATATGTAGTTTTAATAATTAGTTTATATCACGTATAATGAGGTCACGAGTCTCGCCATCTGCTGCAGTGTCTGAATGGGGACGCAACAACCCTCACTTTTATAGCGGCTCAGTCCTGGAGAGGGGGAAGAAGCGGGCGTGTCCACACACACACACACACACACACACACACACAGAGCATGAAACACGGAGCATCTGTTTAATAAAACAGTAATGTCGACGATACGCTGGTGAAGTGACATGGACAGAAGAACTGTGCTGGTGATGAACATTATTACTAAGAACCTTAAAGACTTAAAATCATAATGTTAATAAAAATTCTAAAACAATCATCCTAACTAGCACCCGAATAAGAGTTTTTAAATAAGTTTAAGATCACTATGGTTACTAACTAAATAAAAGAAATTAATGAAAGCCTCTTCTAATAAAATAAATAATACCATAATAAATACTATTTGTTAAATTCACATATTCAACAGAATCTACAATCATTTAATTTAATGTAATAAAATAATATTTATTAACAACTGGACCAATTTATTAACATTTTAACAATTTAATATCAGCATGGTTACTAGCTAAACAGAAACAATTACCAAGAATGTAACTGATATCTAGCTAACTAGCTTAGCTAACGCACCAATTATATGATGTGTGGCATTTGCAAAAAAAATAAATAAAATAAACTGTAGTGATGTCACAATAACTGATGTAAATGACATTTATTTATTTATTTAGCTTATTTATTTAGATTAGACTAGCTAATCAGCGCCTGTCAATTGTACATGAAGACTGAACATAATTAATGTTTGATGCTAAATGGCTAGCCAGTAACCAGTAACCAGTCAGCAATGTGTTTTATAGCTAATGTAGAAAAAGAGAATAAAGTGAAGCTGATCATCATTTCTGTAATGTTTTATTAAACAGCTCAGTTACGTTCTACTGAATTAGTAACTCTGTACACCATTAAAATAAATAATTTAATGTTTAATTATGTTTAATTAATAATATCAGTGCTGTAGGAATTTTTCACTGATCTTGCTCTCTCTCTCTCACACACACACACACACACACTGTTTCTTGTCATTCTAAAATAAATACTCTCTTAATGTGTCTATGACACACACACACACACACACACACACTGTTTCCTGTCATTCTAAAATAAATACTCTCATAATGTGTCTATGACACACACACACACACACACACACACACACACACACAGGGAATGCACAACCGGAGACACAAGTAAGAAGAAGAAAAAAAACCAGGAATGAGGTGCATGGTCATTTCCTGTTATTGTATTGTCAGACAAACACAAACACACAGAGGGACACACACACACACACACACACAAACACACAAACACACACACACACACACACACATCATCGGTGCTAATCATCAGTGTGCTAGAGCTGAATGGAGTGTTGAAAGAGCAGTCTGTGTGAGCTGAGAGATCAGTGTGAGAGGAAACCCAACGCCCGGCCACGACTCAGCCGTATCAATCCTCATAAACTATTAACACACACTCACACACACACTCACACAGCATGTTGTTCTGTATCGTCATTGTTATATAATGAGTGTGTATGTGGGATTAGGGTCACATGACCGTGAGATTAAACACCAGAGCTCAGGGTGGGATTAATAACTAATAATCCACAGTGTTTGCTGCTGTTACAGTAAAATAATCAAGTTTATTATTTTACTGTAACAGCATATCCCCAAGTGTTTTATTCCTATTATACCACAGCAGTTTACTAACAAAATTTTTATTTATTAAAAGAATGTCACATGATACTTTTTATCCATTTATAGTTACATTAAATATTGTTAACATCAGTGAAACGAGTTAGTTCCTGTTCTCACTTGCGTTATAGCAGCTATAAACACTCGTTCCCTCACCAGTCTCTCTTTATTCTCTCTCTTTATTCTCTCTCTTTATTCTCGCTCTTCAAGTTAATAGGAGAAAATTAATCGCAGTGTGTGGTGTTAGCGAGAAACAGTATAGAAGTGTAAACTCCTGTGTGCTGAAGATGAGGGAAAACTTACAGTTACAGCTTTACCTCTGACTGTTACAAAGCTCTGACACTGGAGACTCCTTCCATACATGCTACATAAACACATATCTCCTTATAGAACGTCTACACATGGTTTTTAATCCGTTCTTTGACCGTCCGCTGTAGACGTCCCTGTGAATGAGCGGTTACTATAGAAACGATAACATATCAGAACAAGTGCATTAATATAAACCTGTGCTACTGTCAGAGCTGCTATTATAGAAAACTAATCAACACCTTCTGACCCAATCACAATCTAGGATTCAGCAGCAGTGTGCGGAAAGAACAGATACTGCAAACAGATAAACTAATACCATATGTGTGTATGTGTGTGTGTGTGTGTGTGTGTGTGTGTGTTAAATGTGTGCAGCCTCTTAAACCCACGCACTCTTCACAGCCTTACACGGCTGGAATGCTGGGAATTTTAGAAATTATTTTGGGCTGCAATGTGAGACCTCGGAATTCCGTCTGTATCCTGTGACCTTTAACCCCATTCTCAAATCCCAATGTGATCACAATACAGAAAACCCCGACAATACACACAGACACAATGACAAATATATATTAAACTAGTGCTGCGAAAAACAAGGACATGCTGACAAACAGAGAATTATGGGTAATCACATGATCAGTCACATGATCCGAGTCACATGATCAGAAATGAACAAAATGTTATCCACAGAACCTCTTCACTATAATAAACCAATAAAAACTTATTTTGCTTCTGACAGAAGGGAAGGTGTGAAATGATGTCACAGGAAATCATACCGTGACCAATCAGAATTGTTTATTTATAGTTTAGACAAAATAAAGAGTGTTTTATTATTTATTTAACAATAATAAGTTTATATAAGACAGTAACCTGAGATAGGTTTTGGACATTGTAGTGATGAGTGTGTGTAGAATCAGCCCAGGTCAGGGGTCACATCACTGGTGGGTGTGTATCAGATCATAAGAAGGTAAATGACAGGTGTGTCACGTCCTCACAGGAAGGACATGAAGTGTGTTTCTGTCTGACTCAGTTTGAGTGGATTGTGTTATCCTACTTGTCTTTTTCCAAGTAGTATACTAGTCTTTAACCATTCTTTTGCTAAAACATGTTAGCATTGCAGCCTTTTGGTGTGTTCTCTTAGCCTGACAGTTCATTAATCTGTTAATAGGGCTGGTTTCTACAGTCTAAAACACACTCCTTTCCTGCAGGTGCTGTACAGCAGGAAACAGGAAGTGAGAAAGCAGGAAATGGTCTCAGACGCCCAGTTGCGTCTCCCAGTTTGCAGAGAGAGAATAATAAGAGTGGAGTAAGAAATCCGGTGTAAATAAAGCTGATTGTGGGAGCGAAGCTTGATAAAGCTAAACATCAGTAAGAATGTCTGAGCTGATCTAAAGGATGAAACTTATACAATAAAGAACACAAACTATACAGTAATCACGTCTCAGCAGGATTTCCTCCAACATGCTAAATCTATCCTGAGCAACAAGCTATGATCAGCTCAAAAGTCATTTAAGGTTAGATCTGTGTGTCCAGCTGCTGACGTCCACGTGCTAGTTACAGAGTGAGGAATTTAAATCCAGCTTCAAATCCTTCAGGACTCTAAACATAAAACCCAGAACTCTCACCACGCAGCGTTACCATTCTCAACCCAAATCTGAAAACCACAGCTCTACATTCGGACACTCCGTCCCCAGTGCAAGAGGCGTAAAGCTCCGTTGCCTTTACTCTGCATTATTAGTATAACTAGTGTCAACTATTAAAGTTCTGACTTGTTTCTTATTGCAGTTTGCACCCAAGTCTCAATCAGTTAATCGCTTCAGTCTGATACAATAGACTTTAGGTTAAAACTATAATTGATTAATTTGAATTCAAATGAATAAATAATGAATTCAGAAATGACTCTGATGCTCATATTCTCAAATTCCTGTTTACACAATTAGCACATTTTTATTATATAGTACACAGTTATAGAAGCACAATGATTTATAATTGCACTATCCAGTTGTGGAAGCAGGGGCGCGGTCGAGCGCCGGTTTGTGCATGAAATGCCCAGGCATTTACAGAGCCAATGCCACGTAATGGAGGTGGGGCGTTGGTCTGGGTCCCTGACGCACAGCAGGCCTGCCCGATCGAGCAGCGACGTACCGTATACCAGCGAGTATTGAAGGGGGTACATACCACGCATTGATGGAGTCAGGCTGTAACCAAACCTCAATTCAATGCCTGGTTCAAGGTGAGGCATTGGGAAATAATCAACACCTTCTGGCCCATCATAATCCAGAATTTAACAGTGCTGTGGTTACATCAAACTGTCAGACAGTGGTGCTGGACTTAATACTTAATACTTAATGGTGCCTGACTTTTCATGCAAGAAAAATGTGCCCAAGTTCAATATCAAATCTCTGTAACTGAGACACGCCTCTGTTTTAGACAAACTCTACCCCTCTTGTGTAACTCTCACATAACTTCTGAACAGTGCTCAAGTCTGTAGTTACGCATGAGATCTAAACACACACGAGATGTGTGTAATTTCAGTATTAAATTCTCACTGCACTTAAATCTACTCTGAATACAATCCATAAATAGTAGTACACTATACTGATTAACATCTGACACATCACATGACTCATTTATCTCACTGCATAGAGTGGGTGTGGCTATGGAGTGCTGTTACCATCTCTTTTTCTACCAGCCAATTACGATGCATATTACTGGGTGATATGTGTAGCCACGCTACTCAGAGACACTTCTATTGTATCTGTAGCCTTAATGACATGCCCACATTCCTTGTATGGACTTAAAAGACACAGAGGAAGAGAGAAAGAGACAGAAAGAAGGAGAGTCACACACAGCATGACTGAACATGATATCATATTCCTCAGGCGTTGCTGAGAGATTTTTAGAGGTTGGATGTTTCAGTAGCCAAAAGTAATTGTCCACTGCAGGATTACATTTCGAAGTGTGTGTGTGTCTGTGTGTGTGTGTGTGTGTGTGTGTGTGTGCGCGCGCGTGTCTCAAACCCTCAATGTGGTACTGAAATTAAACCGATCTCTCAGAAACTAACCTGAACCCTTAAAGTACCGAAACTGACCCAAACCTTCAGAATGCACTATTTGAGCATGTAGTATTAGCACATTTATAGAAGGGGTGTATTTATTTATAATCGCACTATCCGGTGTGACCCAGATGAGGACGGTTCCCTTCTGAGTCTGGTTCCTCTCAAGGTTTCTTCCTCATATCGTCTCAGGGAGTTTTTCCTCACCACCGTCCCCTCTGGCTGCTCATTAGGGATACATTCATACATTTAACATCTATATCCTGAATTTATATATTTCTGTAAAGCTGCTCTGGGACAATGTCCACTGTTAAACGTGTTATACAAATAAAACTGAACTGAATTGAAACTCAAACCTTCAGAGTAGTACTGAAACTGACCCGGACCAGTACTGAAAACGACCCAAACTAACCCGGACTCTCAGAGTAGTTCTGAAACTGATCCGGACCATTCAGTTATAGCACCACGCCGGTGTTTTGTGTATTATTTTTTTCATCAGTGTTTATTATTCTTATTTATTTTCTCACTTCACGAGACTAACCGGAATTAAAGCGCAGTGATTGTTGGTGTTAAAGCGCTCCGGTAGGTTTAATTTAATATGAATAAGTTACTGCTTACCTCAACAAAGAAGGTGTCCATTTTCAGTTTTAAAGCTTATTTCCATTCACACATAAACAGAAATAAGAAGGCGAGTGCGTGAAAACTCTTTCCGGTGTGCACGCGCTGTGAATCCGTGCAGTTTAATGTGTTTTATTGGGTTTTTGTGAATGAGCGGAGCTGAGACGCTTCACCGCTCCGAGATGCTGCTGCCGCTTTGTGCTACGAACTCAGAGGGGCGGGGCTTACCCACACATCAATCACCCGCAGACCACGCCCAATGTGAACAATAATAAACCAGCACTACTGTTAGGGGTTTAAATGCGCGTTCACGGAGCAGATGGAGAACAGCATGATATAAAGGTAGAGATACGCTTTTCATTAAAGACTTCCTAATTCACTTTCCTACAAATTCAGTGATTACACAATAACTCAGTAACACAACGGAAATGTCTCAGTGAAATATACAGCTGAAATATAACATTATACTTATAAACTTATATAAATATAAACACTATATAAATCTGTTTAATGTAAACCAAACACGGCCATATGAAGTAAATTATATTAGACTCATAAAATTATGTTTATTTCTGGAATAATTATTCATGGTAAACAGACAGAATGGAAAACAAAATTAAAGTCTTTTACATAATAGTCACGTGATTGTTGTTGGTTTGAAATTGAAATGTCTAGTCACTGAATTTTTTAAGCCTAAGGTTTGGGGTATAAATACTTTTTGAGTGAAATTTCTACGTAATACGAACAAACAAACAAACAAACAAACGAAATTCAACAAATGAATTAATCAATGAAAAATAAGTGAAATTGATGAATCAATAAACAAAAATGATATAAAAGGCTAAATAAACCATTGAAAGAATGAATAAACTAAACACCAATTAAACATATATGAATGAATAAATTGTCCATTAAAAAAAAAAAAAAAAAAAAAAAACACCTATAAACTCCAGAATCCTGAGTTTTCTGCTGTCAGTATAACTCCTGGTCAGAGGAGATCTAGAGGTTTTCCTCATGCAGAACTTTGGCTCCTGTTGATGTTTCTTTAGATGTTTCTCCTCTACACTGATGATGTCTGTAGAGCTGCTGTGAGATGATCTGTACAGACAAATTCTTAATGGATGTAGCTAAGGGATTCACCATGTTTTTTATTTCTACAGTAAAGTGAAGGTTTTTACTGAAATGCCCCAGTGTGAGTATTCTGTGTGGTGAAATATACAGTTGTGTAAATAGTAAAATTAGTTAACACTGTGCTAAATTTAGTGTTGTGTAGTTATCAAACACATAAATATATTATATTATATTATATTATGTTAATCCACATGTAATAACAACTGAAAGTCTCAGAGCTGTTAGCTGTATCATGCTAATGGGTTAATTACAACTCCATTAGAGCCTTTTAGTTGATTCCCTGAGGTCACACACTGAGAGCTGAGTCCTCCTTCTACACACACACACACACACACACACACACACACACACACTGTTTTGAGCTATGAGGATTTGTCCCACATGATGTACATGACTGTAGCTCAGGGCTCCAGATGGTATGTGGGAATCTCCACTGTAGGGAATATGGAATATAGTGGCATTTGGGACACAGCCCGGTAATCTAACACCAGAAGTGCAGGAACACCCCCCTAACTCACCCACCCACACCCCACCCAAACACACACACACACACACACACACACACACACACTGTACATTATCTCTGTAG
>JANDJT010000199.1:0-13276 GCA_024331685.1 Stegophilus panzeri | reverse complement strand
ATCTGAAGGGGTTTGATGGAGCTGGCCGGGAAGCCCGAGAGTAGTGAGTTGCAGTAGTCCAGTTTTGAGATAACAAGAGCCTGGAATAGTATCTGTGTAGCCTGTTCGGTGAGGTAGGGTCTGATTTTCTTGATGTTGTACAGGATGAACCTACAGGACAGTGCAGTTGTTGAGATGTGGTCTGTAAAGGTCAAGCTGTCATTGAGAATCACCCCAAGGTTCCTGGCCGTCCTGGTTGGCTTGAGTGTGGTAAATTCCTCTTTATCTTCTTTATATTTTTTATAAATACAGAGACGCATCTCTAAATCCCCACTAGAAGAAAAGAAGGGTGTTGTATGAGCTAAAATAACTAACTCATATGATACTTGGTTTTGAAGTCTTTAAGAAAAGGAAATAAACACCAATAAACACTACAGATCGTAACTTTAAAAGAAAAGAAGGAGAAAATCAGAGAATTAAGAGTAAATACAGAGTGCATGGGCTCAGAATACCATCAGTGATGGATCAGCATGTGTTAGCTAAGACAGTTACTGTTGGTGAAAGGTGGGGTGATGCTTTTTTGTTTATGTTGTTATTGAAAAAATAAAAGTTGCTATTAAAGTTGCTCAAAATGCGTGATTTAATTTCAGAAAGCTGGCTATGTGTCATTTTGGATAATAGTCTGCTTACTGAAATGGTGATTTCTCTGAGGTGTGATGTGTTTAGCTGCTGGATTTAGTTGATGTGTAATCTTCAGCACGACTCGGCGCATTCTGTCACGGTCCACTTTGCTGTGTTCATGTGAAGCCATAGATTGCCCAAGTTCCTGAAATATGTGGTTTTTATCTACTGTAGCTATGGCAACAAGTTTGTGTGCACTTTCAGTTCAGTTAAGTTTTATTTGTATAGCGCTTTTAACACAAAGCAGCTTTACAGAAATATATCCGGATATACATTTTAAACTTGTATATTTATCCTTTATGCATGTGTGTACGTGTGTGTGTGTACGTGTGTGTGTGTGTGTGTGTGTGTGTGTGTGCAGGCTACAGTAAACAGCTGGTGTTTTGCATGTGTGTACGTGTGTGTGTGTGTGTGTGTGTGTGTGCAGGCTACAGTAAACAGCTGGTGTTTGTGATGACCGTACTATGTGTTGTGAACTGAAGTGAATTAGGGAAGTAGGTTTACTGAACTGGCAAAAGAACAAACTTCATGAGTGATAGACTTTCAACCTGTTGGCTGCTTTCTGCAGTCATTTAAGTTCTTTTGACTGCTGGCATCTGATATTTCTTTTCAAACCTTGCCCACCCACTGTCTCTAGCCTCGTCACTGAGTTAAGTTTGTGTATATTTCAGAGTTTAATGGTGAAATCTGTTTCAGGACCTTTAACTTGAGCCTTCTCTCTCTCTCTCTCTCTCTCTCTCTCTCTCTCTCTCTCTCTCTCTCTCCCCTCAGGTACATGTTTGAGGGAGGGACGAACTTTGGTTACTGGAACGGTGTGTCAATAAAATCATATTAAAATGATCATCAGCTCCATCTTTTTAATCCCTTTTTCTCCTGAATTTGGCTACTGTACAGATTAGCCAACCAGGGAGGGTGAAGTCCTACAGGCTAACACATGCTTCCTCTGTGCACACAACTGCAGCTCATGTTACATCACTAAGCAGACAATAACACTTGGAGAAAAGCGCTAGCTGCTTTCTTCCACTTACATGAGCTAATTGTTAGGGTTAGCACTGAGTAAGTGTGAGATTAGCTTAATGCTGTCATGAGGTTAACACTAAGATTAGCATGAAGTTGGTGTTAGCATGATGGTGATAGTACTGTGAGGGAAGATAGCTGATATAGTGAATTGAGTGTGATTGAGACACATAATGTGTTTTTATGGTTACTTGTGTTTATTTACTGTTTAGGAGCGGATCATGATACAAGGTTCCGTCCTGTAGTGACGAGTTATGATTACGATGCTCCATTATCAGAAGCTGGAGATCCAACTGACAAACTGCTGGCCATCAGAGATGTCATTAAAGACGTATGAGCACAATTAAATACTGTTAGTGTGTTAATGGCATAACTAATTGTCATGGAATATCATTGCCACACAGACACACACACACACACACACATACACACATATATATATATATATATATATATATATATATTTTTTTTTTTTTTTTTAAAGTATAAAGCCCTATATGTTAATACTTTCAGTTCCGTGATATTCCAGTTGGGCCGATGCCTCCACCTTTACCAAAGATGGCGTATGGTTTTGTGATGCTACAAAAGGTGAACATTTTTTAACTCCTGTTTTAATAAATACAGTAAATAAAAATAATAAATAAAAACAGAGATGGTTGTATTAGATATTTTTTATTTTTATAAATGTGTTCTAGATCGGTAATGTCAGTGGTTTGTTGGAGATCTTATCACCTCAGGGTCCTGTCAAGTCTGTAAAACCACTAACGTTTGAGGAGATTAAACAAGTAAGATTTGTCTGTCTGTCTATCTCTGTGCAGGCTTTCCTCTTGTCCATGGGGGTTTAATGCCTTGTCTGCTGGGGTTACCCTCAGTGGTCTTGCCTTGTCCACCAAGGGGTGGGGGTGGGGAAGTGTGGTTCCTCTGGGGAAAAAGGATGGCTAAGCAGTCGAGCAGTGAGTAGTTGGACTTCAATGAGCAGCTCAGATTTTCAGATGAAAATCCCCACTTTACTCCTAATTTAGTCATTATCAATTATCTCTAATGACAGTGGTAAAGGAAAAACTCAGATAGTGTGTTGAAAGGCGGTTCACTCTGAGCATCAATGTGTTATAAGATTGCAATACAGTTTTATATTTAAATCTACAGTATCCACTGAAGAATGGTTGAAAATTGGGTGTAGGCTGTTTATAGTAAGTGTAATCTTTAGGCTGTCCGAGTGGGACCATCCACAGCAGTCTCACAGTGAACTTTAGTCTTTTGTCCTGTAGTGATTTAATTAGATGTACATTGTGCACAAAGTGGGACTTAAAGCTGTCCATGAACACGTGAGTGTGGGGGTTAGGGTTAGGGCCCAAACATCCTGGTTTACAATAACTTTCTATGCTCACAAATCCTCCAGATCGGCATCTTTACCTAAGAGAAAAGTTATTAACAGAAAGCTTGACTAAACAAATAGCTTTCCATACTCGCTAGCATCCAACCCAGACAGCAAAGATGATTATATTCTCTTTTAGTATGGCATGGCTCAGTAACATCTGCACTGTACTGCACTATTGATCATCATGGTGCTGTATTGTCTGGTAGAAAATCCATTTAAGTCAGAGAAATTGCTGTTTGACCAATCAGTGATCTGCACTGTTTATAGTTCCGTCTTCATGCCGTTGTTTGGTATCAAATTGAGCACAAGCACTTGGCTGCAGTGTGACTCACTCAGTAATTTATATATAGAGAAAATATGGTATCAGGGTGAGTTTATGAGTTACGACTTCTGGCCCCAGATCACCGGGATTGTAGGGATGTAAAATCATGATCTTCCAATAATAAATCACACACTTTTACCACATTCTAGTCAGACTGTTTTGCAGTCAGTTTTGAGAGCTTTGGGACTGTATGGTGTTAAAGGTAACACTCAGGAGAACAGCAAAAGTCAAAAGCAGCTTCAGAGTGACTTTGGTAGAAGAGGAACAAGCTCTGACCTTCTGATCACCAGCAAGAGAGCAGAACATGGAAGATATTCTCAAGTAAACACTGACTTTTGGTGTCCACTCCAGTGATGTCTCCTATAGAAGAGCCAACTATGAGGAACCCAGTGTCTGACCCCAACACTGCTCTGATATCTTTATATTATTTAACATTTAACGATCAGGGTTAAGTGCTGAGGTATCCCTATGTTTGGTCTGTTTTATTTGGTGTTAAAATAACAATATAGTAATCACTGATGGTTAAGGATGAAAAGATAATGGTTATCATCTTTCAGTCATGTTCGTTGAAAATCCAAATTTTATATAATTGGACCCTCACTAATTTTAGTTGAATACAGCTCTATAGTAATAATACTGTACAGTAAGTTTGAGATGAACTTTTTGTATTATGGATATGTGTTGACGTATATTATATCTGCTATAATAAATAATATTGTAATGTCATTTCAGTACTATGGCTATGTGCTCTATCGGACACGATTGCCACGGGACATTCCGGATCAAACACCACTGATCTCACCACTAAACGGCATCCACGACCGAGCCTACATCTCTGTGAATGGGGTGAGTGTGTATAGGTTTATCAGAGTGTGTTGGTGAAAGACCTTGCATTATTTAATGTGCATTATTTAACCTTGCATTATTTAATGTGTGTGTGTGTGTGTGTGTGTGTGTGTGTGCACGCACATGTGTAGATGTATCAGGGTGTGATGGAGAGAGACATTACATTGGTGATAAACGTGACAGGGCGTGAAGGAGATCAGCTTGACCTTTTAGTAGAGAACATGGGCAGAGTGAACTTCGGCCCCAAAATCAATGACTACAAGGTAAGAACATGTCAATGTATTTAGAATGCAACAGGAGTGAGTGAGTGAGTGAGTGAGTGAGTGAGTGAGGGAATGAGGGATTGAGAGAGTGAGGGAATGGGTGAGGGAATGAGGGAGGGAGGAAGTGAGGCAAGGACTGAGGGAGTGAGTGACTCAGGGAATGAGTGAGGACAGGGAATGAGTGAGTGAGGACTCAGGGAATGAGTGAGTGAGGGAGTGAATGAATAAGTGAGGGAGTGAATGAATAAGTGAGTGAGGGAATGAGTGAGTGAGGGAATCGGTGAGGACTCAGGGAATGAGTGAGGGAGTGAGTGAGGGAGTGAGCGAGTGAGGGAATGAGTTACCCTTTGTCTGCTGTCTACACATTTTTCAAACAGGGCATCTTGGGAAATCTGATCCTGGGTAACGACGTCCTCTCGGATTGGCTGATTTTTCCTTTGGATATTGATGGTGTGATTGCGAGGAGCTGGCTGCAATCGGGACAGAATTCAGATGGGAAAGAGGAGGGAAACACTGGACCTAGTTTTTATTCTGGCACTTTAAAACCCAATGGTGTCTCCAGAGACACTTTCATCAAACTTACTGGCTGGACCAAGGTGCGTTAAATCCTCTTATGATCATCGCCAAACAGACATGGATCATTAGTTTTACCGTTTATAACTAATGCTAACTAACATAAGTATTGAATTTGTTAAGTACAAGGTGGAGTGTGCTGTGGATAGTGACTAGTGTATTAAAGTAGTGGCTCAGTGGTTAAAGCTTTATGATACTAATCAGAAGGTTGTGAGTTCAAATCCCAGCACCTTTAATGGTTGGCCTTTAACTGTCCAGCTGTATCTTCTCAGAGTCATTTTCTATCAAAGTGTAAACATAGTTGTTAAATGTTAATGTAGTAAAAAAGGCAGACTACTTTTTTGCAGTTAAAACCCATAACATGTAAATATAAGTCACTCCTATGTTTCACAAATATTTACACAGAAATACATGTATGTTGGCCTGATGGTGTTAATTGAAATTTGAGTTTGATGTTTAAATGGAACCAAGTGACGGGCGATCTTTCATTCTCCACATATGTGTGAGACATGGAGCTGTGAGTTCAGCTATGGTGACATTTAAAGAAATATTTCCTCAATTCTGTGCAAATTATGTATGACAACAATCTATTATAATCTTTATTGAGAATTGATTGTGCATGTGTTTGTTTCAGGGTCAGGTGTTCATTAACGGTGTTAATGTGGGTCGGTTCTGGCCAGGTCGTGGTCCTCAGCACACGCTGTACGTTCCTGCGTCGTTAATCAGTGCCACGTTAACTAACAACATCACCGTGCTGGAGCTGGAGAAAGCAGCGTATCACAGACGAGTGGTGTTTACAGACCGCCCACAACTCGACAACATGGCTGTGTGAAATACACACTCACATGTTTCCCTACACAATAATGTAAGAATATTGTATTAATATCAGAACACTGTTTTTGAAAGAGCAATAAAATTTGGAAATATGACTCATTGTTATATAAGGAATATTAAATATTATAATCACACACTGAGTATCTGGTTTATCAGCTCCTCCTGCCATATACATCTCTCTGTAGGTGCACAAATACTACATATTTTGGGTTTTTCTTCACAGCTCTTGCAATGTTTCTGTCATCAACTTGTTTTCCTTGGCCAACCCGTTCGGTGTCAGTTGCTCAGTACACCAGAGGTTTCTTTCTTTTTCAGGACATTCCAAATTGTTGTATTGGTTATGCTCAATGTTTGTGCAATGACTCTGATTGATTTTCCCTCTTTTCTCAGCTTTAAAATGTCTTGCTTTTCTCCCATAGACAGCTCTCTGATCTTCATATTGGTTTATCCTTCATAACAACAAATGCAGTCTTCACAGGTGAAAATGAAGGCTAAAACCAAAAGTAAATGTTCAGAGCTAATTATTCTTTTAAACAATCAATCTTACAGGACACACCTGGGCAATAAGAAACACCTGTTAGTCACATGTTCTAATATTTTTTTCTCGCCTACAAATTGGTTGGTCTGATACAAAATGTGCTACGTTCTGTATCGTTTAACACATCTACATATAAATGCTAGGAAATCAAGTCAGAAATCCTAAACTCGTCTCATCCATCTTTTGATCACGAACCCAAATGTCTTTGATGTATAGCAAAAACAAATGAATGGGTCTTGCTGTTCCAGTAGTTTCAGAGTGGACTGCATGTGTATGTGTTACAGATATGATGAACTGAAGTGGAGAAACAGTATAGTCTGAAAAAATATTTGCAAAAAAAATAAAGTAGTGACTATATGTAATATATTACTTATACACATTAATTAATGTGAAACCCCTAATTTAGTTCTGATTTAAAGAAATGTGATTTCTTTGATGGCTTTGACCAAAATCCTGCAGCAACGTGGAATTATAAACTGATTATATAGCGACAAACATTTCTTAACTCGTTCAAATTCATAAAATTCTAAATACACTTAACAGACATAACCCAACTTGTTAAAGTACTAAAATCTTAAGTGCAAGATTCCATGTTATTTGCTAGAATTGTTTACAGAGATGTCTGGTATTTGTTTATGGAAAGTCTAGTAATTCAGACACACTAATGGCAGGTTACTAGTGACATCATGAACCTAATAATCAGGTTGCAGTAAAAACCTTTTAAAGCAGGTGATAAAGAGAAGCTGCACACGTGAGTGGATCTGTAGTCAGCATGAGACACACAGAGGTTATCTTCCTCCTTTTACCTTGGTTTACACAGCTGCTTCAGGTAGAATCTTCTTTTAATAAATAGTTTGATATTTGAATGCTTTTGCACTTTGCTCCATAATTGATTGGGGTGGGCAATGGTTTGTACGTTACAGCATTCCATCGGATCGGAGTTCAGAAATACGAGATACAGGAGTAGTTATACAGGTAAATAAATCTTTACCATCATATTTATTTATATGTTTGACCAAATATTTACCAACAGGTCTGTAATGAGAATTGTACAGTATAACAATCATCCAAACAAGGTTCAAACTTTCTATAAGTTTCAGCTTCCTATTTTTTAAATACTGACATTCAGTTTAGTTTTATTTGCACAGTGCTTGTAACAATAGATGTGGGATGTAGGTTTATGTTCAATTCTGCTGTATAGATTGAATATTTAACCTAAATCCATAAGTTTTTTTTTTTGTTTGTTTGTTTTTTTGTTTTTTAATATTTCTGGATTATGATACTGTTTGAGTTTGTCTCCACATTACTTATAAGAAAATGAAAGAACTGCGATGGACACAATTATGGACATCAATGACTATGAAGGTAAAAAAAAATATTTGTTTTAATAAATGTATTCAAAGCATCTAAAAATACTTTATCACCATGTTAATGTAGCAGTATATCATGAAGGACCTGTAGCAGATTATTATAAGATTTTTTTTTTTTTTTTTGTAGTTTTAAAGAACATGGGTTAGGGTTAGTTTTATAATTTTATATCATGATTGACATGTCTTTATTAAATATATAGCTGAAATACAAGGCTATAGTTTTTATTGTTTGTTGTAGCGGTGGATGCGATGGATGGAGTGAAACTCAGAGAGGGTGATATTGCTGTCTCCAGCAGAAATGAGAAAAGCTGTTTCGCCCAAAGCTGTTTATGGTCCAGATCCGTAGATGGACACGTTTACATCGCATACATACTCTCACCTGAGTACAGTAAGTTACTTTTCCCTTGCAAAACACACACACACACACGCACACGCACACACACACACACACACACACACACACTCTCACTCTCTCTCTCTCTCTCTCTCTCTCTCTCTCTCAGTCACTCACTATACAGCTCTTCTCCTACATTCCCATTCTTTAGCTGAAGTGGAACGCCGAACTATAAAGCAAGGGATGCATCTGATTGAGAGAGACACGTGTGTGCGCTTTGTACCCAGAACACACCAGAGAGACTTCCTGGACATTCAGCCTAAAACTGGGTAAGAAAATAAAAGATCTTTTAAATTCATGTTACCTTACAGTAATAAATTAGCATACATGATGAAAGAAAATGTGCATATAAGGCAAATAAACTTGAATAATTCTTAGTAAATTTGAAACCATAAGTGAAGATTGGTTGCACTCTAATGTGTAATGTGTGTTAGGTCAGGTTCACTGCGTGTTTATTACAGGTGTTGGTCATACTTGGGTTCGAGTGGAGGCAGACAGACTCTCTCCTTGCAAAGTCCGGAGTGTGTGAGCTCTGGAGTTGTTTCTCATCAACTCATGCATGTGCTTGGATTTGTACACGAACAGTCACGTGCTGATCGTGATAAATATGTCACAATCATGTGGTCCAAAATTTGGAAAGGTAAACAGACACCCACTCACACAGAAATACAGTGTTAGCCCTTATATACATGTAAAGGGTTGTTTTCAGAGTTGGTGATTTAAACAAAACTTTTTGTGGACTTTAAACAAACAATATTATTAATAAATTAATAGTCTTTTTAAATTTAAAATTGTCCTCTAATGATATTCCATAGTGTTTTTGAGTGTATATACAACCACTAATCTCATTACAGTTGCACAGTGTGCCCTACCCTGAGCACACACAACCTACTATAAAGCACAGGAATTTCAGTCAAAACTAACAACTTTTCTCAAGGATAGAGAACGGTTCTACTGTGCACTTTACATCTTGCAGCTCAAGATGTAACTTGATCCTGTTTTTGGCTTAACTTTCAAAGCTAACAACTAAAACAAATTGTATGAGATAAAATACGAAGAATCACATTTTGTACAGGTATGGAGGAAAAATATACCATAACACTGTACTAAATGACTCCAGTGTCGTGTCTTAGTTATGCATGATTCTGACTTTGAATGTAAGCGTGATTTTCTTGCACACTGGCATTAGTTTATGAATCTGAGTAATCAATATAGTGAATTAAAAGTGAGGTAAAATAGTATACGTTCCATGCACACATTACGATTTCATGACCTCTATTTAGTATCTTGTGGCTTCATTAATTTGTGTGCACAAGTAAGTCAGAGTACAAATGTTTGGGTTTTTTTTAAAAGTAAAATAACAGGATGTGCTGGATCGGTTGCTATTTTTGAACAATGATTGTGATAATTACAAGTAGGACAATTATATGTGCAGCAATATATTGACAAAATACTAAACTCATTAACACTTCTTTTGTGGCATGCTCAGTGATATGTTTGTTTTGCAGATCATGTAAGGAACTTTGGGAAGTTTAAGATGAACAACATGGACATGCCTTATGATTATGGTTCCATCATGCACTTTGGAAAGTATGCTATTTATTTTGTGTCTTGCTTAGTTGCTATAGTTGTGAATACAACTGATTGCACATGCTGTTTTGTATTGCATTTGTTTCTAACCTCCTTTAAACCCTTTTTGGGTCACACATTATTATTTAACATAATAATAATCATCATAATAATAATAATAATGCAATAATGAAAATAAACAATATAATGAAACTTAAGGTCACATAACATGAGAAAAAGGTGTCCAATTCGAGAACTGAGCCTAGAAGTTATGAATGTATGACCTCATTCTTTTATCACACCATTCACTGCTTTTAATACTTTTAAAGTTTCATAACATCATAAAACAAGTCCACTCACTCATTAATCACTATGAGACAATTTAAAATGAGTGAAAAACCTTTCATAACCACACAATATTTACATTTTATAATATACAAGTGAATAAAGGCTCAAAAGAGCAGTATTTGTGTTCCTGTGTTTGCAGGTACACGTACTCTGAGGATGGTGAACCTACCATTGTGCCAAAACGAAGCTGGAACATTAAACTGGGACAAAGATTGGGTCCAAGTGAACTTGATGTCATGAAAATCAATAAACTCTACAAATGTATTTAGTAATGCAATTAAATGTATATAACAGAAAGCAACATAAAGCTGATCACAAACAGTAATTATTATTTTTAATGCTTAGCACTATTCATAACTAATTTATTAACACAATCCATTGAAGTATGTATTTTAATTTTAAATGTCTGCTCTGAACCTGACATGTTATGTTTGGAATCATTACATATAAACATGCATTAATTAATATAAATTAATAAATTATATACTTTCCTTGGTTAAAAAACATGGTTCCCTTCATCTCAGTGGCATAAGGTTTTGTAAATTTTTCTACATTATCTATGTATACACACAAAAAACTGCTTGATTCAGTTGTTCTGAAGGTATGTTAAAAAAAAAAAAAAAAAAAAAAAAAAAGTCACACTCATGGTGTTCAGGGTCATACTGACCCCACATGGAAAATACGAGTTTAGTTTTCCATTTGTCAAATAAAATAAATAAATCCGACATAAATCTGAAAATTTCCACACAGAAATGAAGGCCTGGTACTAGAGCACAAATGCAATGTAGAACAGACATGCTCACTCTTGTGTGTGCGCGCGCACACCCACACACACACACACAGACAGACAGACAGACAGACAGAGACACACAGACAGAGACAGAGAGAAAGCTGTGACTGCCAAAGAGCATTTGTGTAGAATTTGGCAAATAAAATCAGCCACAAATGCAGAACACAGATATGAAGGGGTGAGACCTAATACACACACACACACACACACACACACACACACACACACAGTGTTCACTCTTCACTCCTGTTCATTTCTCCATATTACTGTTGGTTTTATTTACATATTATTTAATTAATTTCTAAATTATAAAGTTAATTTTTTATTAAATAATATGCAATCTGACTCTAAAGGGTTTTGGAAGGTTTTTGGACGGTTTCGGTGTATTTCGGAGGATTTTACAGATTCAGAGTGTTTGAGTTTCCAAGTGTTTTAGGGTTTTGGAGGGATTTGGAGGGTTTTAGTGTTCATGAGGGTTCTGGAGGGTTTCGAGTGTTTTAGGGTTTAGGAGGGTTTCGGACAGTTTCGGAGGGTTTTGGAGGGCTTCAGAGGGTTTTGGACAGTTTTGGTGAGTTTTTGTAGGGTTTTAATGATTCGGAGGGTTTTTTCAGGGTTTCCGAGTGTTTTAGGGTTTTGGAGGGTTCCTGGGGGGCTGCTGAGGGTTTTGGAGGGTTTTAGTGTTCTGGAGGGTTTCGAAAGGTTCTAGGGTTTCGGAGTTTTTAGGGTTTTGGAGGGTTTTTAAAGTGTTTTGGAGGGTTTTAGGATTTTGGAGTGTTTTAGGGTTTTGGAGGGTTTGAGGATTTAACGGTTTGAGTTTTTTAAGGTTTCGGTAGGTTTCAGGGTTTCGAAGGGTTTCGGAAGTGTTTGAGAGTTTTAGGATTTCGGAGGGTTTCAAAGGGTTTTAGGGTTTAGGAGGGTTTCAGAAGGTTTTTGAAGGGGTTCGGAGGGTTTTGGAGCGTTTCAGAAGGTTTTTGAGGAGTTTCGTAGGGTTTTAGGGTTTCAGAGTTTTTTAGGGTTTCGGAAGGGTTTGATACTGATGTTGGGTTTGGAGGCCTGGGGTGCAGTCTGTGTTCCAGTTTATCACAAAGGTGTTTATTGGGGTTGAGGTCAGGGCTTTGTGTGGGAAAATCGAGTTCTTTCACTCCAGCACCATATCTGTCTGGAGCTCGCTTTATGCACAGGGGCATCGTCATGCTGGAACAGGTTCGGGTCAGTGAAGGGAAACTGTAATGCTACAGCGTACAGGGACTTCTATATAATTGTGTGCTTTAAACATTGTGGTAACAGTTTGGGGAAGAACCACATATGGGTGTGATGGACAAGGGTGTGCATACTTTTGGCTATATAGTGTATTTTATGTATGTCTGCCTGTCTTAGATCTAAATGTGTTTAAATTGTTTAATGCAGCCAAAGTTGCTTAAGCAGCTTGAAACAAGTATTTGCGTGTACAACAGCCTGTAGAGTGAAGGAAAATAGTTTATTTGCAGAACCTGTGGTTAATTTATAGAACAGCAGCATCAGTCAGGCATACAACACTGTATGATCTCTGTAAAAGCTTAAAAGCCTGACTAGTCTGCTACTTCACTGATAAGTTATAAAAATGGTTTTGGACCCAGAGAGAGACAAAAACTGTGAAAAAACTCCGTTATTGAAGATAAATGAATGAACAGTAGCCGCTCCTGTGGAAAACACAAGAGAATGTTTACAGTAGTTAAGACACAAAATTACCACCCAGGAGTAACCGCTGTTCATGGCTACCTCATATGGCCCAACATGCACAACTACTGGAACCGTTCCCCCCATATTAAACACTCCCAGACCTGCATCTGGAATATCAGACTTCCGAATTTCCAGAAATGGTGGAAGAGTTTGTCTTGCTCGGTCCCAAACCCTGATAAGAACAGGAGTATCGGGGATGAAGATTGGTGGAGCGTGAAGCTCACTTATTGATGAAGAAAGATCTGCAAATCTCAACCCTGAGCACACAACACAACAGAGAAATGATTAAAACACTGTACAAGTAAAATTTAACTGTATGTATGAAACAGGTGTATCTTCATATGATGTACATGTTTATTTAATTACTGTGCAAGAACCTGATTTGGGTAAAAAAAAGTTACATTTTGTTTCTTCACTTTGTCCCATGTGGTTTTTATTATAAAATGATTTAATAAGTAACAAAGCCTTGCACGTTTACTGCTTAGGTTTAATCTCTCTATGCTAAGTGGGGCACTAGATGTCCTTAGCGTCTGTAATTAGGTATTTTAAATGTCTGGTTTGTGTGAAACCTGTTGTCGTACAGAGGTAGTCTTCATCTTCAGCTTCTTCCTCTTTTATAAGTTTAATCTGGAATTCTTCATTCGGTTGGTCCACA
>JANDJT010000197.1:216130-226719 GCA_024331685.1 Stegophilus panzeri | reverse complement strand
CTTTTCAGGGTCACGGGGAGCCTGGAGCCTATCCCAGGGAGCATCAGGCACAAGGCGGGGTACACCCTGGACAGGGTATACATTAATACTTTTCACTGGAATGCTTTAAACTATTCTGAAATACATTAGACTACTTTACACGGGACTAATGTATGCAGAATATGTGATACTGTTTTATACGATATGATGGCTATTAACAGAAAATTAAAAAGCATTTGAAGTAAAAATATTAATAACAAAGAAAACTCAAAAATGGTTATACTGTGGAATGTTTTCATCTTAAGGCCATCGGTAACCAAAAACGCTCCTTTGCTAATTTACTGCCTATGTGAGCAAGTTAATGCTAATGGACAACTATTAGCAAAGGCAAAGTTTTCCCTCAAAACTCAAATATGGTCATTCATATCTGGCTGTGAGAAATACTTTTTTAAATCTTTTTTTTTTTTTTTTTTTAGAATTAGCTAGTTCTGCTAATACTTTATTTATATTGCACTCCTGGACAAAAAAGAAAGCTAAAGCAGGATTTGATGGTTTAAAGTCTTTAAAGATCTTCTTCACTGCTGATTTATTGCATAATTTTTTGGCTGCATACTGTACAGTATAGAAGTCCATTATTTCAAGCACGCAAACATTTTCTGACATGCTAAACTCCTGTATTAGCATAACGTTTCCACTGTACTCTCTCTCTCACACACACACACACACACAGATATCAGTGTGTAGTGGCAGTAAGTTGACTGTAAGTCCTGTCACACTCAGCTGATCTCCTCCATCCTCCTGTTTTAAGCGATCGTATGTGTATCATATCAGATTAGGACCTGGATTAGCCCTAAGCTAACCTTTATCCTCCCTCGTCCCTACCTGAAACTCACAAGCCGATCGGACTGGCCTGATCCCAAACGACACTCGGCCCCTCATTACCCGGATTAAGGGGAACTCTTTTGAGTAATTATTTCCACATCGGATAAACATTAAGCTTTAGCCGGATTTAGCCGAGCTCTCGCCCAACACCACGGAGAAAGACGTAGATCCGAGTGGGCTTATCACGGCGTAACGGGGTGCTAGCGGCCTAATCGGAAGTCACCAACAAACAGTGAGAGAAAGACAAGGAAAACATGGATGATTAAGGGGATAAGAGAGAATCCAAACAAATTAAGGCACAAGGCTGAATTTATTTACGTTTTGGATCAGCATGCGGCGGAAAGTACGCCTCACGATTTTATTCTGTTTTTTTAATCATGTCCTTGACATCCGCAGCTAGTCGTTTAAAATAGATTGCTAGAGATTGCTAAAAAACTTGTGAACTTTCCTGACAGATCTGTAAAAAAGGGCAAATGTCGCTCGCTTCGGAAAGCCCGGCTCTGATTTCATATATTATTTCAATCATACAGAATTACAGAGTGAGATCACATCAACTAGAGGCCAGATAACCTTTTAAGGAGAGAATTCCCACAGTGGTGTGACCTTTGACCTCAACGTTGCCAGCAATCTTCACTTGCACTGCCACACACACACACACACACACACACACACACACTTCATGTTCTCTGACTCTTACATTCCTGATTGTAGAAACACTTTACCTTTATTTGGCTAAATTCACATATAAATCACAGTGGTGCCTTTTACAATATGTATCTGCAAATGAGAAGCGCCTCTGACCCTAAATGCCCTGCCCCTTTCCACTACTTACATTGCTTTTTTTATTTTATTAGCATAGAGATGTTGAGTTTTCATCATGAATATCAAAATAGTCACACTTAGCATCCCCCGCTATGAGCTCCGCCATTTTGACAAACATCACGACAAGCGTGGATTAAACATGACGACACAAAGCAGTATTTAAATACAGCATTTTAAGACTGGCTTTGTGTAGCGCTGAGCTGTAGTGCTTTTCAATGATTGGTCTCACTGAAAAGGGGGGAATTTACTAATAATTAATTTATTTTAAAATAGTAATTTAATTAAATAAAAAACGACCCTGAAATGCACTTACAGCAGAGTGCAAAAGTGTGCAAGCCACTACTCTGAAAGATGTCAAAAATTACATGTTAAAATAATACACATTAACATGAAATAGTAGTGAAACTATTTGTTTTATATTTATGAGCATGAAATAAATATGTTAATTCCACCCGCCTGTAAGGACTTGTTCAGGTCTTCTGCTGCTTATTATGAATTCCTTCCATTCTTTATTCGTCTTTCTGGTTCTCTCAGTTCTTTAAAATGGTTTTGAGTGTGATCGAGCAGTTTCCCTGAAAACTGCCCCGTTGGAGAGAGCTGAAACAGTGCGAGCTGTTTTCTTCATTCCAAGAGAGTTTGAGTCTTTAAATAAGACTCACGATACCTTAAGCCAGTTTTTACTCTGTGTGATTTCAGTGGTATTTTGAGATTATTACTCGCTACACTGTACGAGATCCCAATAAGATCTTGGCCTAATTCTATAACAGACTGTGTGACAATGTGTGTTCTATAATAATACACCTTTATACGATAAAGGTCCTCTAACGATAGACCTGCAATCAAATTAAATGACGTTGTGCTGACATCAGACAGCAAATCAGCGTGATCTGGAAATCGGCTCATACAGAAAATGGGCTCGTTAAACAAGTGAACATGAGGAAATAAAGACGTTTAGTGTTCCATTAGCATGTTTCATTGACATTTCTCCACTACCATATTTGTACCTGTACCGTGAGTTTGCTGACGTCCTCCTACTTTTAAGACTACCAGAACTTTGTCGCCGGCGGTCTACGGTCACATTACCACGGTGCCACTATATTGTTGCATGGTGTGCTCTAAGACTCACGTCTAAAGCATTCTTTTACGATGTGTGATTACTCTGACATCAGTCGTGCCTCCTGGTTACAAAAACATCGCCAGAATCTGTTTTCAGTAGCTTAGTTTAGTAGCTTAGTTTTCATACTAAGTGCATACTATCAAATCAGACACCTTCCCAAGCCAGCAGAAGACGGTTCCAGGTGATTAGGAGGTGATTTCATCTCAGTGTGGTTAGCTTGCTAGTTAGCACACTTGCCTAATTTATATTGGTTAAACCTGTGTAGCTCAGCTTAAATCTACATGAAGAAACTAAGTAGCTAACCTAGCTAGTCATGTTCTTACTGAGGAGTTGCCTATAATGGATGCGTTTAGCTAGCTAACATTGTTCAGCTAACAAATGAGTTTATAAGTTTCTGTTTGTGTAACACTTCAGCTTTCAGTGCCATGACGACATTCTCAATGTTTTAATTGTAAAACATTACGTCTTTGAACGTTGCCTACAAACAACAAAGTTGTAAGAGACTTGTACAATATGTCTTCAGTTTCTTTCTAGTATAAATGCTCAGAGTTTCTACGAGATATGAAAATATGTCCGGTCATTGCAGGCTAGATCACTGCTTAGCATCGTTTAGCCACTCACAGAACTTCAGGCCATAAGAATCTTCTAGAGTCACAGAATTTAAGCATGTTAGTTTAGCCAAATAGCACTACTTGTCTTTTAGTGCTAATCTGTAATGATAAGTGGATTATATTTGAGCTATTTCAACTCAAATCCGAAATAAAATTCCCAATAGATTTTTCAGACAAATGATAGAACGCTAACCAAGTAGCATCAGATGGCAGCTATTTCAGCTGTAACTGGAATTTCCTAGAAGTTTGTACATAAACTGTCAAATCTGTTGATTTTTGTTTTGTTTCATTTTTTTGACTCGGAAGCCAAGAGAGATTTTTGAAAGTTTTGCTAGAAATTCGATCCATGTGACAGAAGGCAAAAACAGAACGAATTTTAAACGTGAGGCAAAAATAAAGAGTTTTAATCTTTAATAGCTCTGTGACAGTTCGGGGATTGGAACATAAAGTTGTCTGAATAAATCACGTATAAATGATTGTGTTTTATACGAGAGTAACTGTGAAACAAATGTCTCTACAGACAGCCGAAGTTCAGCCGCGCTGTAACGAGATTTAACACACGCTGCAGCTGTAAAGCTCCAGGTTTCACTGACATGGAGTGTGTGATTTATCACACACACACACGCTTATACACACATTTTTCCTTTGAAGATACAAGGCAGTTTTCCATCAAAATGTTTCCTAAAATCCACTTTCCATCTCGTGCCTGTTCTCGTAATCGTGCAAAAGAATGACGGTGTAATGCGACTTAGTATAGAGTTTATCATTTATATATATATATATATATATATATAAATAATTCAATATTTAAGCTGATAAATTAATGTTCATATAATTATATCACACTCAGATTTAAAATGTCATCATTTTGTCATTTTTGGCTTTAAGTATTACATTTTTTTGAAGATATAGTATATAAGCAGTATAATCTAATCCTAAGGGAACTGAGCATACAGACAGACAGACGGACAGACAGACGGACAGACAGACCGACCGACACATAGAGAGAGAGAGAGATAGAGAGAGAGAGACCAAGGCATATATATATCTATAGAGAAACAGACAGACACCTGAACGGAGAGGAAAAGACAGACAGGGTGGCAGATACATACATATGACAGACAGACAGACAGACAGACAGACAGACAGACATCTGAACACAGAGAGAAGCAGATACATAGACAGACAGATACCTGAAAGAAGAGAGAGGTAGACATGCGGACAGACAAAGATAGGCAGATACATATATAGCAAGACAGACAGACAGACAAACAAACAGACACATGAACATAGAGAGGACAGAGAGACAGTAGACAGACAGACAACTGAATGCAGACAGGAGAGTGAGGGACAGAAAGAGAAAGAAACACATACAGAAAAAACATAGCTAGGTAGACAGACAGACAGACAGACACCTGAGTGCAAAGGGAAGAGGGAGAGAGACAGACATGCGAACTGGGAGAAGCAAACAGATAGAGTCAGACAGGTACATAGACAGAAACACAAACACCTAAACACAGAGAAAAGAGAGACAGGTACATAGAGAGATAGATAGACAGACAGACACTTCAACACAGAGAGAAGAAAGAGTGAGACAGAGACAGACAGAAAGATAGACAGACAAAGAGAGTACATACTGACACAGTTCTGCCATGTGTGTAATAGCTTTGTATCGTAATGATGCTGGTCTGAGTGAGACAATGTGATAACATCTGGAATAATCTTCAAACAGCTGCCAGCTGTGCTCAATAAAGTGGTAAAAATAAGTGTTCAGGCTAAACTAATATTTAACATTCTTCTCCAAACAGGGCCTCCTGTCTGACCTCGTCCTGCACCCAAGTCCCAACCTGAGAGAGACAGAGAGAGAGAGAGAGAGAGAGAGCAAGACAAGAGAGAGAGAGACAGAAAGAGAGTGAGAGAGAAAGAGAGAGAGAGAGAGAGACAGACAGGGAGAGGAAGAGACAGATAAAAGCCAGATGGGATTACATGGGGTCCTGGCGTAATTTTCTACAGGTACTACTGTGTGTTTTTATTTCCATCCAGATCGTCCCTGTCTGTGTTTTCTCCATCTTCCTCTGAGAAAATTACAGACAGACATACACTATATGGATAAAAGTATGTGCACCCCTGACCATCACACCCATATATGGTTCTTCCCCAAACTGTTAGCACAAAGTCAGAAACACAGTTGTATAGATCGTCTCTGTACGCTGTAGTATTACAATTTCCCTTCAGTGGAACTAAGAGACGCAAACCTGTTCCATCATGACACACTGTGCACTAAGCGAGCTCCATGAAGACGTGGTGTGTGATGGATGGAAGTAGGTAGAAGAACTCGAGTGTCCTCCACAGAACCCTGACCTCGACCCTACTGAACACCTTTGGGATGAACTGGAACTGGAGTCTCCTCACATCAACATCAGCACCTGACCTCAACCTCACTAACGCTCTTGTAGCTGAATGATCACAAATCCCCACGACCACGCTCCAAAATCTAGTGGAAAGCCTTCGCAGAAGAGTGAAGGAGGTTCTTATAACAGTAAAGAGAGGAATAAATCTAGAATGAGATGTTCAACAAGGACATATGGGTGTGATGGTTGTATAGTCAGTCAGTCTGTCTGTCTGTCTGTCTGTCTATCTATCTATCTATCTATCTATCTATCTATCTATCTATCTACCTATCTTCCTGCAGTGTGTGTAAATATAACACACTGCTGCTCTACAGTAATTCAGTCTATAAAATCTGGAGTTGTTCCTGATGTGTGTTACAGCGGTGCTGAGTTACAGCTGATGGAGAACGACCCGGATAATAACCACATAATAAACCTTCAACCTCACTCTCTCTCTCTCTCTCTCTCTCTCTCACACACACACACACACCCCCACACACACACACACACTGCTGTGTGATGGTACATTATTTATGCATGTTCAGTGTGCAGTGATGGGTCAGACACTCTAACTGCTATGTTTAAACAGGACCGTCATCGACTGTTTTGATTTTAAATTCCGCTTAGCCTCTGGTTTACGTTCGGTAAATGTTTCAGGTTTAGGACGCCTTATAACGACTGTCTTCAATTCAAATCCAAGAAAAGTCGTGAGGATTACAATCATGAACTTTGTAAAGAAGCGCAGAAAAATCGAAAACACGTGATCTACAAAATACATGAAATAAAGCTATATCCTGTTACTGTAGTAGGTATCAGAAAAGGACGCGACTTTATGTGTAATATATGTCTATGCTTTTTCTTTTTTAATACAGTGTCTACATTTATTGGATCTTATGAGAGGCTGTTGTTTCTGATATTTTGTTTTGGGGAAAAATATACAAAAATGAGGCCTTGTTTGTTCATGCTACATATGTAAACATGTTTCTTTATAATACATTTAAATTTAGATAAAATAAATGTGAGCAAATGAAATACATGCTTGAAATTTAAATACATTTTTTAAAAAATAGGATTAATCTGATTTAAAAATGGGTATATTATTTGTTGCAAAGAAACTACTAATGCATCATTCATGACCTCATGAATAATTCATACCAATTTGAATGGATGAGGATGCTGTAGTTAGATTTCATTAAATTTTATGCATATAAAGCCCTAAAAACTGAAGCACAACCTCTAACCTGATTAATCCTAAATATAATTATATTATTGTAATTATTATCAATGATGATTTTTTTTTTTCTAATAATTATAATGAATAAATTAATGTGAGAAGTCTCCTGAACAGATGAGCCCTAATACAAAAACTTAAAGTTTAAAAAAATAAAAAAAAAAACTGTTATAGTTTATTAGTAGTTTCATTATCGCACATTATAATTCTTGGGAGGAATTTTCGATGTTATAAAAGTGATCATGTGCAGTAAAATTAAAAGTCTCGCACTATGAGACTGAAAGTGAAAAGTAAAAAAAATGGAAATGAAGTCAAGCCTTCAACAAACTGAACAAAAGACCCCTGCAGTAGTGTTAATGCTCCTACAACCACAAATACCCCCCTAAATACCCCTCCTCAACCCTCCCCCCATTCACTCCTGCCCCAGAACCCATCTGTCAGTCTGACACCTCGTCCTGCCCCCAAATCACCCCTACTGCAATTAACCCTCCTGTAGTTTCCCAGTGTGTTCCTCTGGAGAAAAACCACTCACCTTCTGCGCCGTTCTGAGAACACAGATTAAAAAACCTTGATATGGTGAAGTGTGTTTCTGTAACATTTACGGAAGGAGTCTCCAGTGTCAGCGCTTTGTAACAGCGAGAGGTGAATCTGTAACGACATCTTCATCTGCTATAACGTAACGTGAGAACAGGAAGGAACTTTTTGTCGTGGAAGCTACACAACATTAAATGTAACTATAAATGGATAAAAAGTGTTTCATTCTTTAATCAGTAAAAATAAATAAATAATAGAATCACTGGTAAACATGCTGTCACTGATCGTTCTGTTACTTATATCATTTACCATACACATATTCACACAGTCTGTGATTTTCCTGTTCAGAAGAGTGGAACTGAATGTCCATTTGCTCCCCAGCTCTCGCTGACCCTCTTACACCATGCATGTCAACACACGCTGACAGCGTTTAGACGGGTTTAAATAGAACCCGACAGCGCGAGAACCCCCTCAGTAACGATCAGAGGTGCTCAAACACCTTCGCCACAATAAAGTCCCCTCAGCACTACTCCTGGTCTACTGATTTTATTCATTTCCCGCATATCGCATCTGATTAATGTACATCTGTTTCTTTATATCTGATCCAAAGAATTTATACTTGATACGATTCATGTGCGTCTGATCTGAATCATTTATACAGTCCCCTCCAAAACTATTGGGACAGCAAGGCCAATTCATTTGTTCTTCGAAGGGTGGATTGTGATTGCTTCACCCCTGCCCTGTGAGGCTGTTGGTGATGTCAATGACTGTTGTTTTGGGGTTTTTCTTCACAGCTCTCACAATGTTTATGTCATCAGCTGTTGTTGTTTTCCTTGGCCGACCCGTTCAGTGTCTGTTCCTCAGTACACCGGTGTTTTTTTTTCTTCTTATTCAGGACGTTCCAAATGGTTGTACTGGCTATTCCCAATGCTTGTGCAATTTTTCCTCTTTTCTCAGATTCAAAAAGGCCTGTTTTTCTCCCATAGACAGCTCTCCAGTTTTCCTGTCGGTTTATCCTTTTTTAACAACAAGCCCAGTCTTCACAGGTGAAACTGAAAGCTAAAACCAAGAGTAGCTGTTCAGAGCTGTTTACTGTTTAAACAATCGATCTAACACGACACACCTGGGTAACAAGAAACACCTGTCAGTCACATGTTCCAGTATTTTTGCTCGCCTACAGATTGGGCAGTCTGATACAAAATGTGCTACGTTCTATGCCGTTTAACACGTCTACATATAAATACTGGGAAATAAAAGCTGACATTCTAAACTCTCTTCTCATATTCATGTTTTGATCTCAAACCCAATCCTCTTCAGTCTACAGTGAAAAACATATGAACTGGCCTCGCCGTTCCAATAGTTTTGGAGGGGACTGTGTCTGTTCTGCTTTATTCATATCTCATCTAATTTGTTTTATTTGTGTTACTCAACATGTGTGTGATCAGTTTCTAAAAAGCAGTCAGTCTCTCACGTTCAAAATAATATTTGCATGCGTGCATGCGTGTGTGTATGTGTGTGTGTGTGTGTGTGTGTGTGTGTGTGTGTGTGTTAACACACTCCATCTGTGTTGTGAGTTAAACAAATCTTTTATCCGTGTGGACACCTGTTCCACCCTTTGACATTTTGTTCATTATTTCAGTATGAAACAAAAGCCTGAACAATTAACTTTTATCCTCACATGCTAATAATATTCCGAACGGAGCTCGAGAGACAATTAGTGGAACCACAATAACCCAGTGTGTGTGTGTGTGTGTGTGTGTGTGTGTGTGTGTGTGTGTGTGTGTGTTCAGAGGGGGCGGGAGAAAACAAAAGAACAGTGGCCCTGGGTGGAGGATACAAGGGAAAATAATCTACAGATGTGAAAGTCTGAAAGTCAGTTATCTGCACATCTGCAAAAAGTGCATGTGTGTGTGTGTGTGTGTGTGTGTGTGTGTGTGTGTGTGGATGATAATGACAAAATGTACAAGGTCTTATCAGTCCACAGTCATTTATCAATGCTTGGTGTTCTTTTCTCTAGCACCAGCTTACGTTCACAAGACATTTTACAGGAAGCGGCTTACAACATTGTTACAATTGTTTAAATCTGATCTAGAACCAGAACCAGAACCAGAACTAGAACTAGCGCTAGATTGTTATCTGAATCCAACTAGGACTTGTAAGAGTGTTGTTATGGTTACAGTGTGTGCAATGCGTGCTCTGACCAAACATTTGCCATTTTAAAAGCTGTATTTCTTTAACATCCACAGATCAGAACAGGACATTGCTCGATAAAGACTTGTCACTACAGGAAGGTTAAAGTGCAAACACCATGCTAAATATTTCAAATGATTTTGTACTGTAGGATTGTGAAGTTCTCGAGTATTATTACTAGAAAACATTTCTTTATCACGAGAAAAACATCTTGTTATTATCCGAAAACATCTCATTGTTACGAGAGAAGAATGTTGTTCTCGAACGTATTTATCCGTAATAACAAAATGCTGTCTTAACATTACAGATACTTTATCTTGCATTAACATGTTTTCTCGTAAGAACGAGATGTTTTCTCACAGTGTCAAAATGCTGACAGGGATACTTTATATGTATATATATATATATTTTTTTTTTTTGCAAGGCAGCAATGCACTTCCATACACACGTTTAAGAGAGGAAAGGAGAACCTCAGTCAACAATCGAGATCGGAGAAATTTACAAACAGATCTCATAAATAAGGTAAGAGAGGCTCTGCGGTGGAACTCTAATGGCCTAATGTTCTCTAACACAATAAAGATGAGTGCTAATGAAATGCCCATTCTCCCATGAGAACTGTTCTCTTCCGTCACTCTCTCCCTCGCTCCATTCATCCGCTCTGTAGTGGACACAGTGAGCTCCCGGTGTGGCTGAAATACCTCTGATAATTCATTTTCCTTAAAGAATTATCGGTAAATAGTAGAGCGAGCATCACATCGCACATATTCTCTCACCCGGTTACGATGATATTAACTTTATGATGATTTTTTTGGCAAACTGGGTCATGTTCATTT
>JANDJT010000197.1:155523-161012 GCA_024331685.1 Stegophilus panzeri | reverse complement strand
AGGAGAAGACTCAGAGCTGTTATCTTGGCAAAGGGAGCTAGCACAAAGTATTGACTAAAAGGGTGCCAATAATTGTTCTACATCTATATTTAACAAAGATATTTTTTGATAAACCCGTGTTGTGTTTGCAATTATTTGATATTTTTGAGAATAGAATATTTTTGTGATTTTTTTTTTTAACAAAAGTTCAAAAGTTTAAACAATAAAGACATTTTTTTTTTTTCACAGCCTTCTTTGCTCATATTTACCAAGGGTGCCAATATTAATGGAGGACACTGTATCTGATGTTGTGTAATCGCTATTTATTTCCCATGTGGAAAAGGTTCGCAAGAAGAACATCATCACTTTTGAATTATTGTCAGTGGTTTGTTTTTACTGAAGCGAAACAGATCTTTTTGCTGCATGTGACGGAAAAATGCAAGAACGGTGTAGACCACAGGAGTGGCACATCTCTGGCAGAAAATACAGTGGAAAAAGAAAGGGAGAGAGAGAGAGAGAGAGAGAGTTGCCATGCTGTGGATAAACAGGCTTACTTCTTCAATAATAAATATTTCTTTAAAACCTAAATTGATTCGAGTGTTTATTTATGAACCTGTCAGGTTTTTTTTAGAATCTTGGAAAATGTATACGTTCCCTCAATGGATAAGTGAAATCCTCCTTTCCTGAGGTTTTGCAGCCACATGGCACAGAATCAACACTCAAAATAAAACTTTTTAAAAAATTATTATTATTATTTAGGAGCTGATCAACTGTTACGTGCTTTTATTTTCATAAAGACCTCCTGTCTACATTATTATATCTAATTTTATCATTATAATGAGCCATTAATTAAGTTTTTAAAAAAAAAATAATAATAATGATTCCATTTTTTTATTTATTTAACCCTCTGTTTAATGAATTGTTACATTTACATCAAAAATATGTTTATATACATTTTTATGACATGAATTAGTTCAAGTAATTAGTTCAAGTTGGTAAATTGTTGCCATATGGCAACAATGTGGAACTGTGGAAAGTATCATATATAGTCAAAAACCACGCACATGTATGAAATGGCATTTTTGTTTTTGTTATGTCCAAGTTAAAGCCCCCTTTTTTTCAGTTATGTAGGAAAATGTTGTGTTATCATATTATATCAAAAAATTGGAGATAAATTAATTGTTGCCGTATGGCAACACCATGCAGTACAGGGTTAAAGTAGGTTTTTGTTTTTATTACAGTATCATTAGGTAAAAGGAACGGTTTGTTCAAATAAAAAGTAAATATAATGCTAATGTAGAGTTATAAGTAATGGAAGCTACGTAGAGTAACTCAAGCTGAATATCGAACATTTAGAAGTTAGGTGAGAGTTACGCACGTAGGGGCGGAGTCTGTCTAAAACAGAGGCGTGTCGCGGTTACACTCGATTCTGATCTTGAGCTTAAGTACATGCTTGTTGTGTGATATTGGCTGGAGTTTGGAGCAGCGCTAAGTCCAGCGCCACCATCTGACTGTTTGATGTAATTACAATATGTCACACTGTAATGTATGTTTTGTCTGTACAGTAAATACACTCGCACACACTATGGAACGTCATTCAAGGACGGGGATATTTTGGACAAGTCTCTCTTCTAAGTGAATGTTAAAGTTTCAGTGGAATTAGTAATACCGCGCTCTCTCTCTCTCTCTCTCTCACATACACACACACACACACACACACTCCGAGAAAGAGACAGAGTTACACTCATTCCCTCATTCTTCTCTAATCCAGCGATTGGTTTTACCTTATCACCGAATTTAAGGAGTGTATTCCTCTAAGCTGCAGGATTGAACCGCCGTTCGATACAGGTTTGTAAAACTGAATCTGTTGAGCTGTGAAGATTTGATACGGGTATTTAAAGCCCTGCGCGGTATTAACCAACCGCACAACAAATAGCCGCACTTAACACGGCCGGCGTGGATGCAAATGAATCTGAGCCACACACAGATTGAGGCGGGAGAGAGGAAAGTGTGTGTGTTTGTATGTATATACACTTATTTAGCTGTTTGTGAGGACCGAAAAGTCCTCAGAAAGAGAAGACCTTGTCAAATGTCCTTACAATCTCTCATCCCTGACAAAATACACAGTTTTTAAAGATTTTATTAGAAAAATTAATGGGCCATAAGATTGCATTAAAAATATTAATAAACTATAGTAATGAGTGTGGTGTGTATAAGTACAGTCATAAACAGTGTTTACATTTTGTTTAATGTACTATATGTAAACACACCAGGCGACGTCACATTCCCGAAAAAATATTTAAAACGTTATTATTATTATTATTATTATTATTATTATTATTATTATTATTATTATTATTATTATAAGGGTTTTTTTTTTTTTCAAACGTTATGCATTCAATTTCATTTCTCTAGCAAGCAAATTATTTTAAAAATAAATAAAATTACAATTTTAATTCTAGTAAAGTAACACTGAAAAAAGTATAAGTCATAAAAAAGTAAATATTTTTAAGAAAAATTCAAAATACTCCCCATTGTTTTTGAATGGAGAACATGGAAATATATCTCTTTGTTATTGTACAATGTATTTATAAATATGTCACTTTCTAAAGCTACAAAGGAAATGTGTACATAGAAGAAACAGCACAGCAGCTTAAAACATCAACCTGCTGTCTCGACACACTCCTTACATCCTTTTTCAAAAACGTTTTTAAGTGTTTAGAAAAAGATCTCTTAGACATAGTAAATGCCTCAGTCCTCTCAGGCACTTTTCCGAAATCCCTGAAAACCGCAGCTGTTAAACCCCTCCTGAAAAAGAGCTGTATAACACGGTTTTAAACAACTACAGACCAATATCCAGTCTTCCTTTCATAGGCAAGTTTTCAATGAACTTAACCGAATTCTATCCTTAAACAACTATTTGGACAATTTCCAATCTGGTTTCCGGCAGCATCACGACACAGAGACGGCGCTCATAAAGATAATTAATGATATTCAGTTAAATTCTGATTCAGGTAAAATAACCGTGCTGGTATTATTGGATCTCGGTGCTGCTTTCCACCACAATATACTCCTTTGACTGACTGGAAAACTGGGTAGGGCTCTCTGGGACGGTTCTTGGCTGGTTCAGGTCATATCTAGAAGTGAGGGGTTTCTCTGTGAACATAGGCAGCTATGAATCTGAGTGGACGTCCATGACGTACGGAGTCCCACAAGGCTCAATCCTTGGACTGCTGCTGTTCATCCTGTATATGCTCCCACTAGGCAAAAATATAAAGAGGAACCAAATTGCATACCATAGCATTGCAGACGACACCCAGATCTACTTAGCCCTGTCGCCTAATGATTCCCACCCCATAGACTCCCTGTGCCAGTGCCTTGACGAAATTAACAGTTGGATGTGCCGAAACTTCCTTCAGTTAAACAAAGACAAAACAGAAGTCGTTGTATTTGGAAACAAAGACGAAAGTTTCAAGTTGAAGACGTACTGTATCTTGACTCCAGGGGTCTAAAGACAAAAAATCAAGTGAGGAATCTTGGTGTGATTTTGGAGTCTGATCTAAGTTTTAGTAGTCAAGTGAAAGCAATAATCAAATCCACTGAATATCACCTGAAAAATATAATGAGAAGTAGGTGTTTCATTTCCAGTCAAGACTTGAGAAACTTGTTCATGCATTCAGTACCAGCAGCATGGATTACTGTAATGGACTTCTCACCCGTCTTCCCAAAAAGACCATTAGACAGTTGGAGCTCATTCAGAGTGCTGCTGCCAGGATTCTCACCCCAACCAAAACATCTGAGGATATTACTCCAGTCCTCAGGTCTTAACACTGGCTTCCAGTTACACTCAGAATTGATTTTAAAGTACTATTACTAGTTTATAAATCACTACATGGCCTAGGACCTAAATACATTACAGATATGTTTAGTGAATATAAACCGAACAGGCGTCTCAGATCATTAGGATCGGGTCAGTTAGAAATACCAAGGGTTCACTCAAAACAAGGTGGCTGGAGTCAGCTTCCAGAAGAAGTAATACGTGCTCAAACTCTAGCCACATTTAAAACCTTTACATTTAAATTTAAATTTACCTCGTATTTACTGACTGAACGCTACGCTGCACGCTACTGATCGATCGATATCGTTTCAGCTCTGTAACTTTTCCCCTTTTTACCCATTACATTTTTTTAAATTCTTTTTTATCTCATTTCCAGACTTTTACACTTGACTGTATGCATCTAAGTGAAATAACCTTAAAGCATTTTAATCAGAAAAAAATGGGTAACTTGATACTGGTTAATGACCAGGATGACCACCAATAGTAAAATATTCTGACTTATTAAATGTAATATTTAGATAGATAGATAGATAGATAGATAGATAGATAGATAGATAGATAGATTATCTAGCAAACATCTTTCTATATTCAAGGAACATAGACAATATTTTTAAGTACTTAAGTTCACAATGTTCACAGTGAATGAGTTTAATGGTACAGCCCGTTGGAGGGGTGCATAAAAGTTGAATCATTTATTTAGACAATGAAACACATTGTCACACAATTAAAATATATATGTATATATGTGTGTGTGTATTTATTTTTGTTAGCCAACCCTCAACCTTTTTCATTTTTTACCAGCAATAAAGTCGTAATGAGAGGTTTCAGACCCTATAAATAGAGATGTATGCGTATGTTTAGCACCCTGTGAACACACAAGTCCATTTGGAGCTCAATTTTCCACAATAATGTTAATTCTCCTTTTATTTTTCCCGATTTTGGCATCAGTGTGAGTTAAGCGTAGTATTTGGTCGTCAAACGTGCCGTGACATTTGTTTAGCGTGTGGTATTTGGTTGTTTGAGGTTTTTATTAGACTGGATTACTGCGTTATTGGATATCAGGAGCCGTCTGGTGCTTTAAGGCAAACAGGCAAATCAGATTAATTTATGTACAATGTACCATGAACCTTTAAACTCCCAGAAGAATTTAACATTCCAGTCCAGACCTGCTCCGCTTCCACGTGCCATCAGGAACCTCCAAGCGAGGTTTATTTTCCATCCAAATTGTTTATATTGATCATCATTGAGAAAATATTTTGTAAATAGTTCATACCACAGCGCTGCTGGATTCTGCATCCTGATTGGTCAGATGGTGTTGATTAGTTTTCACTCTCATTGGCTAGTGAGATTTGGATGGACAGCTCCCTGAACAGGAAGTAGAGACTTCAGTGCTGTGAATTTCAGAGAGGGTTCTGGATGCGGTTCTCTGTATAGTTACAGTGTTTGTACTTTATAGTGGAAATGACGTACTTACTGAGTCAGTATATTAGTTAGTAATAAATATTTGAGGTTTGGGTACGACTCGTACCACTATTTTTTTGAGATGAGCTCTCATCGTCGTCATCATCATCCTCCTCTTCAGCTGGACACTCGAGCTGTCAATCCAAATCTTACTAGCCAATGAGAGTGAAGCATTGTTAAGCCCTGCCCACACGAGAGATTTGTGCGAGAA
>JANDJT010000197.1:145523-153023 GCA_024331685.1 Stegophilus panzeri | reverse complement strand
TTCGTTTAAAGCCAAGCAGCTTTTACCGATTAGAGTCTGAGCTCTTTGTAAGAAAAGTAATAAAAATATCCGTATAAAAATGAAAACGTGCGCAGATACCGACTTAAACCAAGTTTTCTCGATTACAAAGCAGGCCTGGCTAATGTTGCTAACGAGTAATGGAAGCTTATAGTTAGTGGTTTAGCATCAGTATACCGAAATCACCGCACACCGTACGGCTTAGTGTCATCGTTTGTCGAGACGTAACAGGAATATTGAATAAAAGTAAATGTGAATTGTAATATTAAAGTCATAAAACTCAGTCAGCAGTGAATATGAAGTGTGTGTCTGTGTGTGTGTGTGTGTGTGTGTCGTCGCTCGACCGAGCACGGCGATAAATCCGCTTCATAATGCACTCATCTCAAAGCAAATGGCGTGTTTGTAATATGCAATGGCTGCTTCTGCACCGAGAAACGCATCCGAACTGCGTGACAAGAGAAATCGTGTCCTATATATTGCGGTGGATTAGTGTGGGTTAGACTGGGTTATATGCGCTAAACCCACACACACACACACACACACACACGTTTTCTCATATTGTACCTGTATATTAAGGTTCAGCTACTCCACTGTGGAGCTTTAATCTATAGCTCGAGGTTTCATTTTGTACCAAGTCAGAGTCATAAATCTGTAAAATGAGAGGTTTAACGGAAGATTTATTTGAAGTTTAATTTATTTTACTTCTAGACTTTAATATAAACTACGGGGGGGGGAACGTTTTCGGTGGTTTGCATTTTGTGCGCTTTTATACGTGACTATGGCGTTGTTTGGTTTTTATATGTTGATATAATAATGTCCGTGTTACTGTAATAAACTGAGTTTATAAATGTACGTGTTTCTATTAAATAATGAGTTTTACATAAACATGACATTTTTGACCTTTTTAGTTTTAGTTGAAATTCTGGTTTTAATATAAATACGTTGAATATGTTTTTTTTTTTCAGTGTGTGTGTGTGTGTGTGTGTGTGCATGTGTGTGTGTGTGTGTGTGTGTGTGAGAGAGAGAGAGAGAGAGATAGAGAGTTCACTTGCTTTGCTGATTGATTGTTTACTGCTTACATTTTGATAAACAGTAAATAAATCATCCACACTTCCCATTAAATAACATTAAAGTTACTTAAATGTAGATTATTCGATTAAATACTAAAATCTTTCATTTGAATGAAATAATGCTATTTATGTTGTGAACTTTTAATATTTAATGTCATTTGAACATTATTTACATATAAACTGAGTCAGAGTGAAGTCTGAAAATTCAGTGTCACTCGTATATTTTGTGTTTAATGGGTTTTACTTTATTTAAGTTTACTTGATTAAAATGAATACTAATGCTTCAGTAATAATTCTTAATAGTTTAGTTTATTACATGTGATTCTTTGACACTTTATCTGTGCATGAGATGAGATACGGTTTATTACTAACTGTATGGATGGAATATATAAATACACAGTAAATGTACTGTAAGTGTCGGCCTTTTACACGTTAAAAAAATCATAAATTTCATCATGATTCGGTCCAAATGAGTAATCTGACATCTCTGTGTCTCTGTTTCTTCACTTCTCATTGAAATGTGTGTATGTTTCACATTCCCATGACTCCATGATACATTTTCAGCACAGAAACTGCAAATAAATGCAAAATTAGGACAGTTTTCTGTAACTAATGACTAAAAAATTTTTATCTGAAAGTTCTCAGAGTTCTCACAATAAACTTTATAATTAAATAATTAAATCTGCAGCGAGAATTGATGAACTTTAGAGCAACTCTATCTTTAAAACTAAAACGTTAGCTCTAATTACTGTAAATATGATAAGAAAGTGTCCATGCTATACATTAGATACATATTTGATATACATTACATAAAAAATGTAAAATTGTAAAATTGTGTGTAATATTGTGTGTAAATTTCTATGTAGGTGTGTTATCATTAATAATATAATAACCGATATACATATATATACACTAGTATTATTGCTAATCATCAATATTAGTTATTTATAAATCTACTATATTTACTATAAAAAAAACAATATTATCACTATATATGTATATAACATGTATTTTCACAGTAGATATACTATTATTACAAAATATTTATAAAATCTATATCTATATCCAGCACTTACAGTAGGCTATTCTTACTAATTAACTTTATTTGACGTTAGATATAAACTAGATTTTATATTTATTATTAATGAACTATATCAGTGTTGTCACTAGTTAATTGTTGTGTATATAGTGTTACATATGTTATTACTAATTAGCTGTATATGTTAGCTATATAATATATAGATAGATTATTACTAATTAACTAACTAAACTAGTTAAAGTGAATAAATATCGTGCTACAGTTCAGGTAACTTGTGTGTCATGTGGTTGTGTGAGTTCCCTGATGATTTAGTTAAATAATTAGTGAATAAATAAATGAAAGCGTGTGTGACGTCTGTTCTGTAAGCGGTGTGTGGGCTAACTGAGTCGACCCCTGAAGGTCTCTAATCTGGTCTTGTCCTGATTTGTCCTGTTTTCTGCCTTATCACTGCTAATTAGTGCTAATGGAGCGTTAGGCCTTTAGCAAACTAGCAACTTTACCGATAAGCAGCTTTAGGGCGTAGTGACCGTGAGGGCTTTACTTCATGGGTGGCCTTTGTTTAGGCCTGCAGTGTGTGTGTGTGTGTGTGTGTGTGTGTGTGTGTGTGTGTGTGTGTGTGCTAACACCTTCTGGGAAATTTGATTCGAGGTGATGGCACAAATGTAACACTGGAGCTCAGGTAAAATGGTCGGTTATTATTATTATTATTATTATTATTATTATTATTATTATTATTATTATTATTATCAATGTTGTTGTTGCTGTAATTTAAAAAAAAATTCTTCATAATTTCTGCTACATAAACTAAACTAAACAAACAAAACAAATAAAAAAACGAACACAGTGACCTCAATGTTTCATTCTTTCTTTCTTTATGTTCTTATTTTCTCTTTTTTTCCTGTTTTCTTTCTTTCTTTCTTTCCTATTTTCTTTCTCTCCTTCTTGAACTATAAAACAGGAATAAAATCTAATTATAAAATCATCTCTGATTGGTTGAGATTTACATTCATAACTCACTAAATATATTATTATCTTCTATTTTAATAGATATTTCTATAAAGGTATATGTTTCTTAGAAAACAATACATTTATTTATTTATTTATTTATTCATGCATTCATTTTAGTATGTACATTAGTTTGTTGCAGTCAAACATGTTTCTGACAAACATATTTATCAGAAATAAATCTGAAGAAAACTTTAAGACAGGAATTGAATTAAATTGTTAAATGAGCAGAATTTGTGTTTAATGGTCTCTTCTTGTCTCGTCCAGAGGCTTGGATGTTTGCGAAGGTGACAAGCGCCATCTGCTGGACAAGACGATATCATCCAAAGCTGTTTTCACCTAAACTACTGCACATATTTCATTTATTTATTTATTTATTTATTTTCGTTCTAATGATGTATGCGTTACTGATCCGATGAAAATAAAGATATAAATCTGCACTGATGTCCAAAACAAAAACATAAAAGATAAGAATGAAATGGTGTCAGTGCGCAGTGGTGAATTGTGCGTCTCTTTATCTGTGCACTTGATCAGCCTCTAGATTTAGGATTACTGCTGTTCTGACACCGCCATCCACCGGGATTAGTGAATAATCCCTTTAATTTTACCATCTGTCACCAGAAACAGGCTACAGAGTATTGTTATTAGCACCAGTGTGGATGTGAGTGTGAGACGCAAGTTCACGTCGTCAGTCTAAAAAAAAAAAAAATAAATAAAAAAATAATAATAATAAATTATTATTATTATTATTATTATTATTATTATTATTATTATTATTATTATTATTAATAATAATAATAATAATAATAAATGTTTTTTTAAGGAATGTAAATGACTGAAAGGTGCACAAGACGAAACGACAGCATGACTAATGCGAGGAAAATCCCATAATCCCATCCCAAAGATTTTAAAATGTGTGTAAATTTCACGATTTCAATTTTTAGCACGAGCAAAAACATTTTAAAAATTTGCAAAGATGCAAAACGAGGGCAGTTTGTGTGACTAATTACAATCAATTCATGCAGAAAGAACTGAACAATAAGCATGTATTATTATTATTATTATTATTATTATTATTATTATTATTATTAAAAAATTACTTTCAGAAATTACAGCTTTAAAACGTCACTGCAAATTGGAGCATGAATACGTGCACTCTTAAGAATAAAGGTTCCAACTAGAACCAAAAAGTTTTATCAGCCTGATGCTGTATTAGAACCCTTTTAAGTTCTTTAAGGAACCATTTATTTACTGGTGCTTTAAAGAACCCACAAATGCTTCTTCATCGCAGTGCCACAAGGAACCATGTTATCATAAGTTCTCTGAAAAATAAAAAATAAAACATTACTTAGTGCTGTAAGGAACTAAAGTAAGGTTCTTAAGACCGATTCAAGGAGAACCTTTTCCAGTCCCACAAAACAGAACCTTATTAGGGTTCACTTTAACCTGGTAAGTGATGATACCTTGAAGAACCAATAAACTGCTCAGAAGAATCTAAAACGTAAAGAACCTCTTTAACCTCCAAAGAACCATACAGCTCAACTCAAGAACCTTATACAATGAAAAATGGTTCTTGACAAGAAGAACCTTTATTTCTAAGAGTGTGAATAAATTATCACAAGGCATCATGTTTTCTATAATAAAGATATAATACAATAAATGTTATTTATCTCAAAGAAACTTTTTCATCGGCTTGAAACAATTTGAATGAAGAATAAAACTGTAAACATTTAACGTATAATAAAATATCAAATATTCCCAGGAACTGTAGGTGAATATACTTTGATTTGTTTTCATTTATTATTTAATAGGATGTTATTATTTATTTTATGAGTTACAGATCTATACATTAGATATTTTATTAATTATACACGCTCGTGTCTCCATAGTGTTTGATTTTGAGTTAAATAAATTGCCGTACGCTGCAGTTCCTTAATATTTTTAATCCTTCGTTTTGTCCCCCCCCACACACACACACACACACACACACACTTCTCCATCTTCCTGTCGCTTTGTTTCTAAATCTCCTGAGCGAGTTTCTGTTCTTAAACACAGTCCACTGGACTAATCTAAGCTTCTGCCGCTGATCGCAGCATTTATCTGGGATTATTGGAGTGAATTTACGGCTCGGTTTCTCTCCGGCGCCCAAATGTCAAGTCCAAAGTCATGTGTGCGCTAGCTTTAGCGTGGAGATCCCTCCGAAAGCTGGTAGCAGTTGATCTTTGGATAGAGCACGAAATAAATAAATCCTCTTTAGCAGATCAATATTCATCCGCCTTAATGCGGGAAGTGAAACGGCTGGATTTGAGCCGGCGATTCTGACGAACAGATAATCGTTGCGAAACAAGCGAGAGGGATTTTCCACCTGCGGGAAGTTTTACATACGGAGGAGCGTCGCGTGGAGGAAACAATACACATGTGGAGAAGCTAATGCTAATCAAAACTGTGGCTAGTTCTGCACATTAATGCTTGATTAGTTTTCTAGAACAGCCGCTCTGACAGTAGCGCAGGTTTATATTAATGCGCTCGTTCTGATACGTGTTTATTGCTGTAACGTGTAGGGAAGGAGTCTCCAGTGTCAGCGCTGTGTAACAGTCAGAGGTAAAGCTGTAATCTTCAGGACAGAGGAGTTAACGCTTCTTTGCGGATTCACGATGAGCTTCGGTTTATATTTTTGGGTTGTTTTTTTTTGTGAACACACAACAAAACAAAACAGGAAGTGACATCAGGCAAGCAATTACCAGTAAAACAGCTTAGTGTAATGTTTGGACAGCAGTCACATGAAGGTCAGGAGGTCATATCTCAGTCACTGTGAAATATACATATCTACAGTAATTGGTGGGCGTGGCCAGGATGTATACAACACACTATATTTATAACCAGTTTCAGAATGTGGGCGGAGCCACAAATTATAGCGCACACAAAGCAGATTTTATCCTGCAGTAGTTAGAGCTGGTTTGAGGACATATTTGTGAGGAGGCACCATTTATTTACACACACACACACACACACACACACACACACACACACAGCTGTACAAGGTGTGATATACATTTATAAAATAATAATAATAATAATAATAATAATAATAATAATAATAATATATAGAATTTGATATAGAACTTATATAGAATTTGAACGAATTATAAATCTATGAAAATGTATATGTGTAATGTTTATACAGTATATATAACTGAGTGCAAAAGTTTGTGCACCCCAGAACCCATTTAGTGTGTTCAGTTTAACAGATTCTTTTTTTTTTTAATGCCCGATGTTTATTTTATTAGTACTTGTTGTCTTTTATTTTTATTTATTTAATTTATTTATTTTTTCTTCTTGTTACAGTACATTCACACACACACACACACACACACACAGTTTGGATGCCAGCCGTTTGGAGATCCAAGTTGCTCTGAGATGATTCGTCTCGTCCTCCTGCTATGGCCTTTAAAGTGTTCTCGCTTTTCATTAACGCATGTGTGTGTGTGTTTGTGTGTGTGTGTGTGTGTGTGTGTGTGAGGCTCGGTGTGTTTCTAATCCATCCTGTCTAATTCAAAAATGCTCCATCAAACCTCAACAGGGATTTGATGACAAGCAGAAGATGGAGCGAGAGAGAGAGAGAGTGAAGGAAAAGAAAGACAGATCACTTCTTTTTTTTATTTTCTCTCTGCTCTATGGTCAGTGTCCATATGGCCAACAAACACACACACACACACACATACACACACACACACACACACACACACATACACACACTCACATATACACACAATCCCTTTGAGGACATTCTAAATAAATTAATGAATAAATAAATAAAGACTGGCTTCATGAGGACCAGCCAAATGTCCCCACAATGTCATAACTGAAGGTATTCCTATCCCTGTGGGGACATCTGGTCCTCATCAAGATATAGAAACATGCCTACACACACACACACACACACACACACACACACACACACCGTGGGCCAGACGTCCAGACGTGCAGGATTTTAGAGCTGAAACACCTGCACCCCAATACAGCTGAATAACACAGGAGCAAACACACACATACACACACACACACACATGGTCGCAGCTGCTGGAGGACGTGCTGGTGCTTTGGGTCTTTTGGCCGATAAATTCCCCTCAGTAAGCCTTTGAGAAGTCTGTACTCACTCTTAATCTGCGAATGAGCTCGGCCGCAGAGTGTGTGTGTGTGTGTGTGTGTGTGTGTGTGTGTGTATGTGTGTGTGTGTGTGTGTGTGTGTGTGTCACTCTTTCAGTGTGTGGTTTAGGTGCAGTTTATGAGTTGGTGACTTTCCCGTGCACAGAGCCTTCCACACACACACACACACACACACACACACACAGCCTTCCTATTGATGTG
>JANDJT010000197.1:109583-119583 GCA_024331685.1 Stegophilus panzeri | reverse complement strand
GCTGGAAGAATGTATGAGTCTGTCATCGGAGCACCAACACTTCGTCTCTTATGGGATAATCACTGCCAAAAATGTATTCTTATGTTTGGTTAGAGATTGTGGCTTACAAAGGTCCTTTAGTTCAGAAGATTTGGTCTCCTTTTATTTCTTTTCTTCACAAATGTCTTATCAATTAGTTTAATGTTTTTTAATGACACTCCACTTTTTTCTCTTGGACACTATCGAGTTGAGTTCTCAGACCTGTTTCACGAAGCCAGTCGAACAAACTCCGAGTTACAGAGTAAAACCAAACGAATCTAACCTGGGTTCATTAAGGTTAGCAGGTTTCATGACGCTGGTTATCAACTTCCTCAAAACCCAGGATTTAACCCTGAATCAGCAAACAGCCGATAGAGTTTAACATGGAAGAGAGCTTGTGTGTGTGTGTGTGTGTGTGTGTGTGTGTGTGTACTTCCAGTTGAAGAGCAAGAAATTATTATGAAATATGAGGAATTTAAATCTACACTAACCGCAGAGATCTATATCGCTTCGTCTGCCGAAGCTCGGGAACATTACTGCTTGTGTAAATGTGTACGTTTACTGTTACAGGCTTTTTTATGTCTTTACATTTAATATAAATATCATTTTTTTAAATGAAATATTAATCAAATAAATATCAATTTGTGCAAATATATTAGGACAGGAATAATGCCACTGCACGACATCGCAAAGAACCGCAACGCTACACAAACAGTTTGCGGGACAGTAAGGGGCGTGGCTTCGGCGTGTCCGGTTTTTAATGTGCGGAGATAAACTACACCATCTGCCCAAAATCTATATCTGTCATACGGATGGTCATGGGAGAAGCCAGGTGAGGGGTCTGTCTGTCCCTAAAAGTTCTGTCCCTTCATATTATTTACAGGATTCCCCACAAATGGTGAAGCTTTCACTACAAACACTAAAGGGTGAACTTTGATGCGTCAGATTTGCGTTTCACTTCGCTCGCAGCTCCAGGTTGGGTTTACAGTTTTTTCACCTAGCAGGTTAGCCGTGTAACGTACTGTAAGTTACCATGGCGATGAATCCCACTACAAACCAACCCACCTTCTTGAGACTGAGAAAGCAGAGTTTGCTCAAACTAAAGTCAAACTGACCCGCGAAAGCGTCTTGGTGAAACAGGCCTCCGGAGGGTTCGGGTTCGGAGAAGTGTGTGTGTTTGTCTTTTCATTTAAATCAGTGTTAATAACGGGGATTTCACTTCCTTTCATCCTTTTATTTGTATGTAACTGAAGTTTAATGTTTTTGTTTAAATAACTTTGTTTAATTGCGCAATGCACAATTGCAAAAGATATCATTGTGCGAAACTTCCAATAAACATATTTTAAACAAAATGTGGACAAGTTCGAGGGGGTGAAAACTTATGCACACTACTGTGTGTATATTTATTTATTTATGTATTTATTTATTTATTTATTTATTTAGCTACATGTTTAGTTAGGACGATGAATAAACGTAAACACCTCTTTAGCCTATGTATCGCTAACTAGTTTGTTTGAGTATGATGTCATGTGACCTTGATGTGTAAGCAGCGATTTCAGCCAATAGGAACGCACGGTTTGTTGTATTTGGCGCGCTTAGCGTTATAGACTGAATTAAATGTGAGTTTTATGTTCTCATACGAGAAGGAAAAATTTATTATATTCCATTTTTAACTTCACACGAGAGAGCGTTCCGCTACAACACGACCTCAGGACGACGGCGGCCTGGAATTTGAGGAAATGATGTCACGGCGTGATGGAGAAGGACCGCACATGGAGATGTTTAGCTGCTGTCTTTATGACAGGACGTGGAGGTCAGTCCTCCCGACACAAACACTCCTCTTACTGCGGATTAGCTCCTGTCAGAGCCTCAGTGTCCCTGTCTCTTAAAACACAGCTGGTTTTACAGCTGCGTGTGTGATAGCGCTACGCTAGGCTCTGCTTTAGCCGGCTAGCATTGCCAGGTATATAGTGGATTAAAGTGTGGGATGGAGAGGTTAAGGCCGCGGGCTCAGTGCCTGGAAAGAGGAGTGTTGTCATGTCTCTCTGTGTGTGTGTGTGTGTGTGTGTGTGTGTGTGTGTGTGTTTGTCTCCCGGCGAGTTTGTGACTGACAGGTAGCGGGATTTAGCGAGCCGCTCTTTGCATGAGAGCCAACAAGCAAACGTGAGCGTGCGGATTAGCTGGGATTATCCTGTCAGAAGGAGGTTTGATGGACAAACTGCTCAGGAATAAATTGTGAATCTGTCCAAGATTTCTTTCTTTTTTTTCTCGCATCGTGTCCAAAATGACGAGAGGAAAATCATTAATAATTTATAAACAAACCCGGCTAGTCCTGGTTCTCATGCTAGTCACCTGGCACACTCGCTCGTGTACGTTGATGAGCGTTATTTATTTAACGTCCTGACAGGCTGCTAATGGAGATCGCTCGAGCTTGACCTGAGGAAGCTTGAATGCTAACACACACACACACACACACACATACACACACACACACACACATATACACACATACACACACACACACGCACACACTCTGATTATATCTCTGTTTACAGCCTCGGGTGTTGCGCTAGGTTTCAGCAGGTCCACGGTACGCTAGCAGATTACAGTAGCACTTCGTGACATCCTGAAAACAGGTGGAGTTTCTATAAAAGTGGATTTCTGGTTATACAATTTATAAAGAAATATAAAAAAAAATCATTTTCTATTCATAAATGATTTATTTAATACGTTACGCTATTTAACTGTAGAGTTTATCAGAAATAATTTGTTTCTTAATATTTGCACGTTGTGTTCTAGTACAATTAATTAAATTTATGTAAATGTATGTATTTGTATATTGTTCTATTACAATTTATGAATTTTATATATATATATATATATATATTCAGCTCCTGAGTTCAGACATATTCTTTTGTTCAGTTATTTGTTTGTTTGTTATGTTCTAGGACAATATATAAATAAATAAAAGTAAATATGTATTCATCATTTTTTATTAAATGTACAACTTTATTTAACTGTACAGTTTATCAGTAATAACTTTTGTTATTACTTTTTTGTGTATTATGTTTCATTTTATTATGATTATAATTTATAATGATTATAATGTGATTTATTTATTTATTTACACAATTTATTTATTTGTGTGTTGTTCCGGTGTGTGTGTGTGTGTGTGTGTTTAACAGTTGAGTTTATAAATGTTGATTGTTTATTAATTGTTGTGTATAATACTCTCGTACAATTTGGAAGTAAATAAATGATTATAAAAGTATCTGTATAATTTCTTATAAATGTTTTTTTAAGTTTTGTGTGGTTTTTTTTAGTATAATTTTTTTTATTTATAAATTGTTTTAGTATTTTTGTTCTAGTGTCTAATCTTTTCTAATTATTTATAAATGTATTTATATACAGTATTAATGATTCAAGTATTAATTTGTTCCCTAATTTCTGTGGTTCGTGTTTTATAAAATTTATTTCTACATGGTTCTCGTAGAGTTTATAAATGAACGAATATAAAAAAGCATTTATATTTCTCATTAATAAACACTTTTATTGAAAGACAGTGTGTGAGACGATATTAAACTGTAGTGTATTTCTTCAGTATTCATTTGTTCCCTGATGTTTGTGTGTTATGTTATACAATAGTTAGTACAATCAATTTATTTTTAGATCTTTATAAATCTTTCTCATCCATGTTTAGAAGTTGGATATTTCTTGCTGCGTCACCGCATCATGCTAACAGCGTAGCCGCGTGCGGATGCTAGCATGTGTGTCCTGTTTCCTGTGTTTACAGCCTCACAAGTGTGTTGCCAGATTGCGGTACTCGCATGGTACGCTAACAGCTTGACGTTAGCTTTTAGCGACATGCTAAAAGGGTTGGAGTGTGTGTGTGTGTGTGTGTGTGTGTGTGAGTGAGCGAGACTTCACTGTGTTTATGATGAGCTCCATTAATTGTGAAGAGCTCTTGGCTGCTAAATCTCTAGCAGTAAATCTGCGGCTCTCGTGATGAACCGGGCTTCTGTTTTCTGCTCTGCTTTAACTCACACACACTCACACACACTCACACACACTCACACTCGAGAGCTGTCTGTAATGTTTGCCTTAAAGGTCGAATTAAGCAAACCGTGTCTGTGTGTGTTTATAATAAATACGCTGCAGCTAGGTTCAGACGATTTTTTATACATATTTGAGTTTAGAATGAAATTAAACATTAAACATTAAACATTACACACTAAAGCAGACGTTAAGCTCATCGAATGTTTCAAATGATTTGTTTATACGTATAAATGTTTAACGTTCTCGGATGTTTATAATTAATACATCACGTTGGTTCGGGTTTGGATCGCGACGCCTCTCACAGCGCTAACGCCCTACTGGCCTGGAATTCATGTCACACATACCCCATTATTCTGAGTTTTAGTTTATGTAAAATTAACCTCTATTAGCAAAAATATTAAAACAGCTCTTCATCCTCATACAGAATAGCACAACCTGTAAACAGGCATGAATATGCAAATCAGAATTAGAACATTCACATTATCCACGTTATTTATTTTATAACAACCAAAAACCTGTCACGTTACCATGACAACCACAGTCTAAGCTACATTAGCTAGGTGACATCGCCGCCGTATCCTCGAATAAAAGAAATATATTTTGCATATCGAACCTTGATTGGTATAAATCATTGAAGCTGTTTTGTGATGTCACAAATCGAGCTCATATGTAGCCCCGCCCCCCTCAACCAACTCAATTTTACACAGGAAAAGTCTCTGTTTTTAAGGAAAAATGTGAATATAGTGACAATCTGAAAAAATGAATTAAATTAACAAGTGCTTAGAAAAAAATGCTTTAATGAATAGTTATTAATTGTTGATTTTACGCCGTACAGGTTAATTAATCACTGTGACAGTTACATTTTTTCAAATGTTATTAGACTGTAATACTTTCTGTATGAATTTAATATCAAGGGTTAATTTTAAAAACATTCAACATTAGAAATGTCAGATTATTTGATCTGAAAAGCAGGAGGACAGAGGGAACGTTCTATTTTGCATATTCATGAATATTAATGTGTTTGGGAATATTCTTAATATACTTTTGACACGAATTCATTTTTCTGTTTTGACTCAAATCTCATTTTGTCCAGCTGGATTTCAAGAACCTTTCATATAATTTAAAGTTGTATTGATTAATTTAGGGTTTTTTAGCTGTTGATTAACAAACTAATTTAAATTCCAGCTAATTAAACATCATTAGATTGAACACATTTGCTAATGTGTTGGTTGTGTTAATTAAGTTAGTACTTAAATTAGTACATTTAAAAAAAAAAAAACATCTGTTTCACCAATTCAACATTAGACATTTTAATGAACAGTGATGAATTATGATGCAGGAGGATATTAAGTTTCTAATTTGCATAATCATGCATATTTATAAACCGTTATATTCATTATAAACGTGTAGAGGCATTTTTAGGCCACGTTTCGTTATTTCGTGAGGAAGATTAAGACGCTTTCAATCATTTATTCTACGCTGCTATAAAACGACATGTTCCGATGAACTTTATAAAGTTTTGTATTTACTTTATGTACTGCGTTTTCGATCTTTTGCACGTGCGCATGTTTTCCTGAGTGAATGTCATGTTGTGGTCTCACCCGTGGGGAAAAGCCTTAATTAGAAACACACGCAGGCTGATTTCAGAAACGTGTCTCACAATACCAATGAGGTGACGGCGTGACGCCGTGGCAGGATGGAGCGTCTGCGCGTGGCATGAGCGTCTGTACGTTAAACATATGAATATGCATCAGCGTCTAAAAACCTGCTCTGAGAATCAGCAATCCACTGCGGCTGTGAGCGGAATAATAATAACAACAACAACAACAACAACAACAATCTGCTCTACCCTAAGTTCCAGTATTTTTAAACATGTGATAGTTCCATTAACTACTAATAACAAACAAATATTAATATACATTTTAGATGTTATATATTTATACATCTCACTTCACTGAGTGTGTGAGATATAAATATTACAGTATTATATAAGTGTTACATCCTGCAGTAAAGAACTATGACGATTATAGTTATAATGACCTATGAATATATTCAGGACATGTTATGACACATTAATAAGCCATTATCGACATTGACAAGGCATTGCAGTTTAAAAATAAAAAGTAATATTTCAACACTATTTAAAATGTGTCGTGTTGACAGTTTAGAATATATAATAACGATAGCTATAGCAATGTGTATAATGCCTTATGAATGCCTTATAATATGATCTGAACGTGTAAATATGATCTGTATAGAAAGTGATCCTATAGAAAGAACCTACAGTGGATATAAAAGTTTACACACCCCTGTTAAAATGGCAGGTTTTCACGATCCTTAATCTGAAATTGCAACGTATAAAATGAAGTGAAAAACAAGGAGAAGCATTTATAGGGAAAATAGGAAAAAATAAAAAATTGTAATAACCTGGTTGCGTAAGTATACACACCCCTAAACTAATACTTTATTGAAGCACCTTTTGATGTTATTACACCACTTCCTCTTTTTGGGGACGAGTCTATGAGCGTGGCACATCTTGACTTGGCGATATCTTCTTACAAAAACATTCTAAATTGATCGGATTGTGAGGGCATCTCGTGTGCACATCCTGCTTCACGTCACCCCACAGATATTTAGTTGGATTCAGGTCTGGACTCGGGCCGGGTCATTCAAAATCATTGATCTTCTTCTGGTGAAGAGGTTCCTTTGTTGATTTGGACGTGTGCTTCGGGCCGTTGCCGTGCTGAAATGTGAAATTCCTTTCCGTCTTCAGTTTACTAGCAGACACCTGAAGGTTTTACACTAAAATCGACTGGTATTTGTAGATATTCATGATTCCCTCCACCTTGATAAAAGCCCCAGTTCTAGCTGAAGAAAAGCAGCTCTAAAGCGTGATGCTGCCGCCACCATGCTTCACCCTGGGGATGGTGTTGATTTGGTGATGTGCTTTTATTTTTTTGCACCAAATAAACATTTTGGAATTGGTCTCATCAGACCTTAACACATTTTGCCACATGGTTTGGGGTGATTTAGTCGGGCTTGGATGTTTTTTGTGAGAAAGGGCTTCTGTCTAGCCGCCCCACCCCATCGCCCAGACATGTGAAGAATATGAGAGATTTTCACATGCAGAGAGGAATCAGTACTCGTCAGATGTTCCTGCAGCATCTTTAATGTTGCTGTAGGTATCTCGGCAGCCTCCCTGGTGCGCTTTTGTCTTGTCCTTTTATAAATTCTGGAGGGACATCCTGTTCTTGGTGATGTCACTGTGGTGCTCCATTTTCTCCATTTGTTGATGACGGCGTTCACAGTGTTCCATGGTACATCTAATGGTTTGGAAACTCTTTTATACCCCTCTCCTGATCGACTTCTTTCGACACTGAGATACCGTACATGCTTTGTCAGCTCTTTGTGGTCCATGGCTTCAGTGGTCGGATGAAACCAAGAAGATGTGAAGAAAATCCTACAGAAACAGCTGGTCTTTATTTGGGGTTAATCAGAATAATTGCATTGATAACAGTTGTATGATAATTACTTTTGAGCATTAGATTGAATGTGATTGGTTCATGCTGAACATGGCCACACCCCCAATTATAAAAGTTTGTTCACACTTATGCAAAAAGGTTATTATAAGTTCTTTATTTTTTCCTATTTTTCCCTAAAATGTCTCTGATTGTTTTTCACGTCCCTGTGAATGAGCCGTTACTATAGAAACGATAACGTTTGGGGGACGTTTTTTATATCAGAACGAGAGCATTAATATAAACCTGCTCTACTGTCAGAGCTGCTGTTACAGAGAACTAATCACCAGCTTCTGACCAATCACAATCCTGAGTCACTTGCTGTTACCATAGAAATAAACTCCTCGCTTGAACTACTGTACACTAAAGTAAAATTTCACCTTCAAGCTTTAGGCCACGCCCCCATCTTTAATTTTCATACATTAACGATATTTAAAATATATTAAAATTTAGCTAATTGTTATCATGGACATGTTGAAGTGTCATCAGTTCCAGTGCAGGAGCTTCGAGTGAACTTTCCTCGCTGTGAGAGATACAGTAACAAGACTGTAATATCATAAACCATAGAACCGTGATAATATATTCAGTAATTAACATATTACGACTGTTTCATCACAGTGTGAAACACACTGTGTGTGTGTGTGTGTGTGTGTGTGTGTGTGTATTTCGCTCATTGTTTTTACGAGTATCAGTCGGTTTCATCTCAATAAGCTCTCATCCGGATCGAGGCTTTAGCCGAAGTGGCTGTGAGAAGCGCTAATCGCGGCCATTACCGTTTATCCTCTGCTTTAATCACCTCTGGCGACACGCTAACAAATATTAGCTCCTTCTGCTAAAGCCACTCATGGCGGACCGTGAGCGCGAGTTTACCTCAGGATTTACTCGGCTTAAGGTCGCGCGCTAATCTACACGCCAAGTTTGGGCTTAGCCTGCTGAGCCATGTGACCTCTAGGGCCTCATCTGATTGGACGCAGAGGGGCGAGAGCTGCGAATCCACTCGGAGATCGAAGCCAGAAACTCTTTCTGTATCTCTCTTTCTCGAGTGAATTTCATTTCTTCATTTATCAAAACAAAGACAACAAAAAAAGCATGATAAATAAAATAAACAGTGAAGATAACGATAACTCTACACTGGCACGAGAGAATTTTTACTTTAGAAGCGAGAATATACTTCCTGTTCGATTTGTAATAAAACTGTAGTAATGAAACGAGTTGAAAAAGCGTAAAGTTGGAGAGAGAGACGAGTTCGTTTCTATGGTAACAACAAGCAACGCTGGATTGTGATTGGTCAGAAGGTCTTGATGAATTTACTATAACAGCAGCTCTGATAGTAGCGCGGCTGCAAATCACAGGTTTATTTATCATTAATCACTCGTTCTAATGCGCAATCAGTGACGTGGTGAAGTTTTCTGTAGAAATAATGTACGGAAGGAGTCTCCAGTGTCAGCGCTGTGTAACAGTCAGAGGTGAAGCTGTAACTTTACGTTTCTGACATCTTCACGACAGAGGAGTTTACAGTTCTTTACAGTTTCTCGTTAACATGCGTAACAAACTGCGATTTATTTTTGTGTTAATAACTTCTTATCAGCTCTCTTGTGGAAGTGGGCGGAGCTAATTTACATGCTGTAAAAATCTAGAAGTCTGAAACGAAGAATCTCGTCAGATCGACTTTTTTCTAAAAAAACAAAACAAAATAAACCCCATAAATATGCGATTATAAAGCGACTAGAATTACTGTATAAACATTAAAAACGACTAAAAAGTTATAGAGATAATAAACGGTGGCATTTTGAATAAATTTGCATAATTATTTTACTTTCATGCCTCTCCCTCTCTCCCTCTCTCTTTTTATTTCCTCAGAACACTGATCAGTAATCAGTGGAGGATTAACATCATCTCAAACACACACGACAACTGAGGTTCTCCCCCTCACACACACACACACACACACACACACTTCACTAAGCGGCCTCTCATAGTGTGTGTGAAGAATGAAGTTGAAGGTCCTTACTTTACTGATATCGTGCATTTGGAGGATTATGCTATATAAACACACACACACACACACACACACACACACACACACACTCTTCTGTTTCTTCCTTCTCTCTGCACAGTGATAAAGTGTATTCCATCATGTTTGACCCTGTGTGTGTATGTATGTGTATGTGTGTTTGTGTGTGTGTGTGCACGCACGTGTGTGTGTGTGTGTGCGTGTGTGTGTGTGAGTGTGTGTGTGTGTGTGTGTGTGTGTGTGTATATGACCTGTGAGTGACCCTACAGGGTCGGTCAGGTGTCACTGGACACTCGTTAATCCACTATAAACACAGGCATGATGAATAACCATGGCACACACACACACATACACACACATACACACACATGCACACACGCACGCACACACACAC
>JANDJT010000197.1:90199-97699 GCA_024331685.1 Stegophilus panzeri | reverse complement strand
TTGTGTTTATCTTCGATGACACTAACCCCTGGACCACACAAATTAAAATCTCCTTCACAAACACAATACGGGCCCGGAAACCTTTTCACCGCCTCCACGGTTTGCACTGGAGGTCCCCGGCAGTGGATTAGCGCTGATCTCTTAGCCTTTGCACTTTGTGCTCACTAATAATAGTTATAATAATAAGAGTTCTTACTCGTGCAGCGGGACACCTTTTTTTTTGGGGGGGGGGGCCCGAATTGGGATTAGCTTTGGCATGATGTGGTTTGTTAGCTGTTTAAATATACGAAAGACTTCGCAAAATCAATCGTGTTTGTTGGGTAATAGGATGAAGAAGAAAGCTATGAAGCTAAGCTTAATTTAGATTTACTGAAACAAAGCTAGTTAACACGAAAATAACTTCCCCTGACAGGTTGAGATTATTCCTAAGTGTTCTAAGTGCTTTATTTATTTATATATATATTTATTTATTTATTAGTTTTTTTTAGACAGCAGGATTTCGGAGGCATTACACGTTTTCAGGACGGGGATCTGATGCAATTATGAGTGTTTGCTCAGCCCATGTGCGGCCCCGTCTGCTGCTCTCTGCCACCGGCCAGGCCAGATGAACAGAAAGAGAAGAAAGGAGGCGAAAGGAAGCCAGCATGACTCTGTTTGTTTTTAGAGTTTAGCCCGTCTCCCCCTGCGGGACACACAATAGGAAAGCCCCCCGTGCTAATTAAAGGAGCTAACGTTTGAGTTATGTTGAGGATGGGGGGATGGGTGGGACTTAAAAAGATGTGTTTGTAGATGAAATTGATCTGAAAAAGAAGGAAAAAAAACAAAACAAAGGAATGGCTGGGAAAATATACGTAACGTGCGATGGGATGTGATGGGATGGGAGAGGAGAGGAGAGAAAGTGTCATGGAGAGTTAGCGTTTATATAAAGGTTTATTTAAAGGATTTAAAATGGCCGCCAGGTTAGCGGAGTTTTTGTGCTTTTCACAGCAGGCGCTTCATTTACCTCGTCCTCAAATATTTTCTTATAAAAATTTCTTAAATTTTTTTTAATCAAACTTTTTGAGTTTGTCCATGCACACACATGCTCTGATCTCTCCACCTCGCCTTGTTTGACTTTATTATATTTTGACTTTGTATCGCGGGACACGGCTGACATTTTGCACTCGTGTGTGTTTTGTGGCTGAAACGATGATATTAAGCAAATGCTCGTGTTTGCTCTGAGGGATTTCAAAGTGCGAGCGAGACCGGAAGGACCTTCTTCACCACCTGAGGGAGAAACGTTCCATATTTGTAGAGCGGAAAGCCTTCGCACTACTGTATTTAACACACACACACACACACACACACACACACACACACACACACACTGTACTCTTCAGCAAAGGATATATTTGTTATAATCAATAATACATTTACTCGCAGGATCCATGTTGTGCCACAGTTTTTCATGGAAAGCACCGGAATTCACCTTTAGCAATGAAAAATTTACCGTAGATGTTAATTAGCGCTACTATGAATGTTAGAGTAAAAATAACAGCTAGCATACACTGCTAGCATACACTGGAATGCATACATATGCTAATATGTGTTTGTCAATAACACAAAATCCTGCCGATAAATCACACGTCCTACGCTAATTTTCACGCACATTCACAAAGTATTTAAACGTAATCTTTAAACGATTTCTGTGTATAAAAAGTTAAATGCTAGCTTTCTAACTTTATATTTTATATTAAATAAACAGAACAGCATGTCTCGCCTTTGTGATGAAATCTTATCGTAGAGTCCTGACTGTTAAAGCGAGGTGAGGAATCCCACAGGGTTCGACAACGGGTCCAGTTTTATTTGTGTTTTGTTGATGATGTATCGACGGAAGACGTTACTTTCGTGATCTACTTCTACGAGTTTAATAACATGATTTGTTAAAGAACTTCAGATGAAGCCAGTGCCATTTTAAGGAAATTAGAAAAGGTTTGATGATGCGAAACGTGTATGATGATTTAATGCAGAGTTCTGAAGTGATTCAAAAACGGCTCACGGCTCCGGTGAATACATCTCAGCAAATAAAATATTAAATATTGATATTAAATAAATAAATTTCAAATATTTTGTAAATAAATAAATGAATACAGTTAAGAAAAATGTTCTTATATTTACATAATTGTGCACTGATCCTCTGCTACAAAGCTTCATGCTTATAAACGTTTGTTTTTCAAATAAACAAACAAATAAATAAAAAAATATAAAGACAATTGTGTCGTAAGTGCAGAATCTTCCAGGAATAAAAACATAAATAAACAGATATTAAATAAATATAGTATAATTGTGCATTGATTGTGTGTAACAAGGTGTAATGCTTTATAATTTAGTGTCATAAATAATGTGTGCCAACTTAATAAATAAAGAAATAAATATTAGAATAATATAACTACATTAGTTTTTTATTATTTATCATATGCTATAGGGTCCAATGCTTATTTATTAATTTTTTCCCAACCAAGACAAATTATAGTGTCATGAGCACAAAAAAAAAGAAAGAAAGAAAGAAATGACACTGCTGCTGGGAACTTCAAGACCTCTATATAAATAAACAAATATGAAAGAAATAGTTTTTAAAAAATATTAAAAATGTATTAAATGAAAAACATTGTTGGAATAATGTAATTATATTCACATAATTGTGTATTTATAATTTTTCCATTTTACGCTATGTGACTTAACACTAATTTATTATTATTTATGTTATTAGTATCATATCTTAGCTAGGACAAAGTTTCATGATATCAGTGCTGATGTCACGAAACATCAAGAACACAAAGTAAACAAGGAAATCATTTAAAAAATAACAAACGCTTATTAAAGATTAAATAAATAAATATTAAACATAATGTAATAAACAAAACAAACCAAAATGAGTCTAAATTAATTAATTCATTACTTAATTATTTAATTAATCAGAAAAATGATATTATGTACTACATTCACATAATTATCCGCTGCATCGTTTTGCCTGAACTTTTATTGCATAACGCTTATTTACTCACTTCTTTCCACGCTAAGCCAGACTGTGGTGTGGTGTAAGTGCTTGGACTTATGCAGAAAGAACAGAAAAAGAAAATAAAGAAGAGGCCTGAAGAACACACTGTGGTGTAACACTCCTGTCGTTGAGCAACGCAGCCCAAGGCCAGGCTTAAGCGTGTGTGTGTGAGGTAGCGCTTATTGTCTGAGAATCTTTTCCGCTGTCTGTCTGTCGTCTGTGTGGGAGGCAGACAAAAGGACGTGTCCCGTCTGGGTTAACATCGCACGTCTTCTTTTTTAAAAACCAAAACAATCTTTTTCTCTTTTTGTCGTGCACTTTGAATATAAACGCGAGGAGGCCGACCGTGTTTGCATCAGGTTAGCGACTAGCCGTTAGCGTTGTTGTACTTTATTCGGGGGTCGTCATGGCGCTGGAGTCACTGAGAAACCCAGACAGAGTGTGTTAATGAAGTAATTACATAATTGACGTGCAAATACAAACACACAGCGAGTTGTTCCCACATGACAGCGCAGCTCGGGTTCTCTTGATGGGTGTTGTTCACTATTTCAAGGACGTCGACATGTTGCGCAAGATGGCGACCTGACGTGAAAACCGCACGCATTAGAACCCACTTAAAACACGGCAAGCCGCTTAAACCCCGTCGATTAAAACCCCATCCGTTATTGCACACGGTCAGACGCCAGATTAAGTCTTAAACCCTGTAAAGAGGTGTTCCTAATCCAGCGTTTATACAATGGTGTACTTCATCTTGTCCTGATCCACACACTCGGAGTGTGAGGAATACAGGGGGTTTCCCTGTTTTTATTTATTTTCTGGATACATCAGCGGCGTCAGGTTGAATCCCAGGCCAGGGAAGTCTCTGACAATAAGCTAGCATTAGCGCTAAAGATACGGATTTACAGCTCAAACACAGCGGGGTGGTCTTTATTCCCGCTTTACAGACGCACTCGGCCATGGCAGCTCCGGGCTTTGGCTCGATCAGAACTCCTCGACCTCTTTCTTTGAATCTCGGCGCTCAAACACTTGTTTCGCTCATTACCGTCGTCACCCAAAAGCTTTAGCGCATCCAGACGATTTCAGATCGCTTAAAGGGGTTTTGCCGATTCTTGTTCCAGCATTGAAGGCGGGATATTTATTTTGCGGGCTGCGCAAACACGGCATGAAAGAGAGCAGTGTGCAGGAACGCTCATCAAAGCGGAGGAGAAGCCGTGACTAATGCCGAGAGGAGACGGGGAAATTTTTAATTGCGAGCTAAGCCTTGACTCTTACACAAGCGCTGCGTGGCCGTGTGCAAAATTAATGGCGCGTGATGGCATTTCTCAACAATGCCGTTTTTGTTAGAATTGCGTTAATGGATCATGAAATCCGAAAAAACATCATGAACGACATCAAGAACAAATACGCTAAATAAACGATTCTAATAATTCATAGTAAAGGTGACTGTTAGGACATATAAAAATATAAAATCCAAATCGTTTTCATCATGTACCCAAGTGTTTTATTCCTTTTATACCACAACAATTTACTAACAATTACACAATTTATTATTTATTCAAGAACAAAACACTGAAAGTATCATTTTTATCTGTTTATAGTTACATCTAATGTCAGTGAAACAAGTTAGTTCCTGTTGTCACTTACGTTTCAGCAGCTGTAAACATCAGCTCGCTCATCAGCCCTCTCTTTATTCTCTCTCTTCAAGTTTATAAGACAAAAAAAGAAATAAAACATTCATCTGTTCTTTCCTCTCGAAGGTCTGACACGTAGAAGAGTTTACCAGTTACATCATTTACTACAAAAACACTTGGACTTTGAAACACAAAGTATTTTTAAATTGTGTAGTATATATATATATATATATATATATATATACAGTGCCAATAATTTTGCAACACTTTTCACAATATATTTTTGTGAGAAAGCTTTTTTTTCCTTACGGAATATAATATTATTATTTTAAGCATCAGCTGTTTGAGTGTTTATTTAACCCAAACATTTTTGTGCATTTTCGTGAAGGGGGCCAATACTTATTCACATAAACATATCTTGTATTCCTGAATAACACACAGGACGTTTACTCTGCTGGCATGAGAATCAGAGTGTTCTCTCACTCACAGTTCCCGGCTGCTCCATCTTTCATCTGCTGCCATTACACACACACACACACACACACACACACACACACACACACACACAAAAATGTGCTGCCTAATAGCCGTGTCACTCACACAGACAGGCAGGAAGTCTGACTCTCAGACGGCTCAGTAACGCGACACACTCTTGGTGCGTGGATGTGACAGGAATTCTGGTATCATGCTTTCATACACACACACACACACACACACACACACACACACACACACACACACACACACACACGGGCTGGGAGATCAGTTAGGTTACTGCAGCATCTGCCTTTTCATAAAACAATTAAAAAGTTCATTATAATGAGTTTTATTTCTAATGAGAATGAGACAGACAGACAGAGAGAGAGAGAGAGAGAGAGAGAGCAAGAGATAGAGACAGACAGATGTGCAGACAGACAGAGAGAGAGACAGATACACAAAGAAAGACAGACAGAGATATAGACAGACACAGACAGAAAGAAAGACAAGCTGACAGACTGACAAACCAACTTCTACAGACAGACAGACAGACAGACAGAAAGACAGACAGACAGACAGACAGAGTGATGTTTTACTGCAGATTTAAATTCCAGGACACATGAAGAGTTGTGATGCAGTTCCATAGTGTCACCATCTGGCAGTCTCTCTCTCTCTCTCTCTCTCACACACACACACACACACACACACACACACACACACACACACTCACTAAATATAATAATTGAAGGAGAAATCTTTTGATCCCCATCTAAATATTGTGAAAGACAACTCGGCCCCTGTGACATTTTTTCTCCTGCAGGTTTTATTTACTCACTCTGTTTACCTCCGCTGCCATTTTGGCTGTTTGTCAGTTTTCTTTATGAGGCCGCGAGCACGTTCAGGAACGATGCGCGTTTGCCGCGCAACCAAGTGATATTTGCATGTGGACCGAGGACTCGCTCGCGTGTGTGAAGTGATTTATTTATGTGTTGCTGCGAGAAAGAAAATGATTATTATTGATTAGAGACGGACAGTGCAGGTGGATTCACCTGTCAATCACGCGTACACGGAGAATCCAATCCAATCATTTCAATTTTTACACACTGTGTGTACAGCATGTGAGCTACGCTGCACTTCTATAAGGTGTGTTCTTAAATGTCTTTTATATTTAGTGCCTGACAGTAGACATAAACACAACATGAAAATGGGAGGAGCTAGTAAAGCTAACATTCAAACCTGAGGGGAAAAATGCTAATGAGTTAGCATACATTCACAGAGATAGTTTGGACAAAATAAACTAAGTTGGTGTAAACATTTTGTTCCCAGTTGTAAAGAAGTAATTACACATATTTTACACACACACACACACACACACACACACACACACACACACACATAAACAATGAATGTGTGTGGTCGTGACTTCCTCTCGTTATTTTCTTGTCACTCAGAGTTAGCCAAAGTTAGCTGGCTAATTTCACCAGGACCACACACAGTGTCTTAAAATTAGCGATTAAAAGCTCTAGGCGAATAGAACGGTACGTATGAATATGTTTTTAACTGTTTGTGTACAAATTTTGTGTTGTTTTGTTATTAATGTACATACTTTACAGCGAGTGTGTGAGGATTTAGCTGCTTTAGCTTTATAGTTGGAGTTTGGTTGACCAACTTGCAGAGCGAGCACAGTAGCTGCACTCGCTAGGTTTGCATTAACTCTCTACATTAGCTTTTCTTTATTAAGTCAGCTTTTGTTACACACACACACAACATACAGCACAGATTTAAACATATATATATATATATATCACATACATATATAACTTACATAACACTCACATATACATAGAACATATTCATATATAATATATTGTTATACGCATCTATAAAACACATATTAGACACCAACATAACATTAGACATTTATATAGTTTATGACTTTATCAATCTAACAAGGGGCCGTGAGCGTAGGGCTTAATACAACACACAACACACACATCCAAGGACGTGTCTAAACATATAAACACCCACTAAAACATACTGAAACATAATGCAGCACGCTTCGATGTGAATTCAGTTACTCATAAATACCATAAATTAAATAATTTAATATTACATGTATATACGGTTTATTACACACGTATATAACATGTATATAACACAGTGTTGACTCTGATGTGATCTGTGGAGACATCTTTCTACAGATTTTCTCAGGATTTAGAAATGACTCGAGTGAGCACCTGCCTCAACTCGTCTCTCTCTCTTTCTCTCTCTCTCTCAGTCTCTCAGTCTCTCCATCTGTCTGTCTCTCTTTTGATGTCTCTTTTCCCTCAGAGAGAGAGAGATGATGGGTAGAGG
>JANDJT010000197.1:29023-39484 GCA_024331685.1 Stegophilus panzeri | reverse complement strand
TGTGTGTCTGTGTGTGTGTCTGTGTGTGTGTCTGTGTGTGTGTCTGTGTGTGTGTGTGTGTGTGTGTGTGTGTGTGTTACAGTAAATACTGTGTGTGTGGTTACTGTTACCACCCTGAAGTTGATTAGTTACCTCTAACAGCATGTCCCTGAGTGTTTTATTCCTCTTACACCACCAACAACTATAATTTATTTATTTTAAAATGCCATGCATTACTTTTTATCCATTTATAGTTGCATTTAATGTTAAACAAGTTCGTTCCTGTTGTCACTTGCGTTATAGCAGCTATCGTTCCCTCACCAGCTCTCTTTATTTTGTCTTTATTCTCTCTCTCACGTTAATAAGACACAGAAATGCAGCTCGTCACGTTACTGAGAAACCGCAAAGAAGTGTAAACTCCTCTGTTTGAGTGTGTTTGTGAAGATGGACAGTGCAATGTTGAGTTCAACTCAACAGTTTAAATCCTGAGCAGATCGTGAACTTGAACTTTTTTTTTTTTTTTTTTTTTTACAGGAAATATTTGCTTGGTGCCGGTGGTGAAGTGTATTGGTCTGGGTCTCGGGATGCTGCTTTGGGGAGCCAGTGGTCTGCTTATTGGCTGGGCGAGTTCACTGTGAGATCATTTAAATTTAATTAATTATGAATAATTATTCCTTCAAAGTCAGCAATATTTCTTTCTCTCTCTCTCTCTCTCTCTCTCTCTCTCTCTCTAGGTTTGGTCTGTTTGGACTGGAACCTGAGGTGGTGGAGAGACCTTTGTTGAATTACTGTGGTGCTGCTCTCTGTCTGCTCAGGTCAGCATAACATCCCACTAACATTACTGACTCTAGTCCAGCTTTTACACTGCAAAAGGTATTGGCACCCCTCTGTGGCAGTCTCTTTCTGTAGCAGATATGATTTGGGTGGTGGTTTATCCTCAGTGCAGCACTGACACTACAGGGGTTCCTCAGAGGGAAGTTCTCGGTCCAATCCTGCTCTATTTTGTTTCCTTTTCCAGCACTCTCCTATTCTTCTTTGTGAAAAGCGACACGCAGAAACCTTCATGCTCTGAAGCGACGCCAATTCTCATACAGGAAGTGAGGTTTCCGGAGGTCGTTTTACCTCGTTTGCTCTTCTTTTATGACTTATCATAATTTGTATGTTTCTCACGTTTTGATTGTTCAGAGGTCGTTCTCTGACGGTCTGCGCTCCACTGACTCGTGGGTGGACACAATATCGCCAAAATCCAGAAGGCCGCTGTAAGTATTTGAATCGTAAACATATTTGTATGAGCTCAAGCTTCATTAAACCTTCCAGCAAAAGTCAGAATGCATAAACACCAGGATTTATATGATTAAATAAACTCAAACTGCAGCTGAATCACTGAGCACACTGATCTTAGACTGTCCTGATGGGTGTGTCCTAATATTCTAATGAGCAGCTTGACTGACAGCCATCTGTCTGAGACTCGGCCTGCAACGTCACTCGAGCAAATAAATCCATGTAGCAACATGCAGTTAGAGTTACACTCAAAGCTGTTGGGTGGGACGAGTGACGTCAGCCATGTGATTGGTGAGGGAGGTGTTTATGCAAGCTTTAGGCTATGATTAGCTCCGCCCACTTTACACTTAAAGGAGAGAAATGGTAAAGTTCATGCTGGAAAGCTAACAAGTCTCTCTCTCTCTCTCTCTCTCTCAGTGGCTGTATCATAGCGGTTTTATCAGGTTTGCTGTTTGGCTCCTCGTTCGTGCCGATTATTTACATTAAACACCATGCATTCAATAATAACAGCATGTTCACTGGCTCCAGTCAGAACGGTGAGTGTTGTGTAATTGGCACAAATTATTGGCACCCTTCAGTGAAAATATGATCAGTGAGTGATATGTTAAGATTAACGATATGGCCACACATTTTATTTATTTATTTATTTATTTATTTATTTATTTATTTATTTTAAAAACATAAAATATTTAAGTACAGCTTCTCTGCAAGTTCAGTTTATCAGGAAGATCTATTCAGTCAGGACTTGTACTCATAGGAAAATGTAGAACAATTAAGGTTCCTTTGGAACACTTGAAGGTTCCATGTAGAACCTGTGTTTGGAAGCTAAGATTTTCCTTAATTGGAAAGTGAATACTACTGTTTAAAAATGAGAAATTTATTTATTTGTTTAAAAGCTTTTTTTTTTTTTTTATTAGAGGAAATGTACCTAGCTTTGAAGTTTTTTCTATATTTTGAACATTATGTTGAAGGGTGCCAATAATTCTGCACACACCCAGTGATTAGTAATGAAGTAGATCCTGATGGGATGCACTGTTCTTGGTGTTTTCAGATCTGGATTACTGTTTCGCTCAGAGCAGTGGGATTTTCCTCATGAGTATGCTGTATTTTGTCATCTACTGCGCTGTGATGAAGAACCGACCTCGCGTTTACCCCAGAGCCGTTTTACCAGGTGACAAAAACAAACAAAACTGCGGACCAGAACTACTTCTGACCAATCAGAATCCAGAGTAGCACTGTGGTGTAAATCTCATGTTAATTACAAAACGAAGCCAGCGAACTCGAGCAAACATGTTTGGTTTTGTGGTAACTTCAGCTAAATAACTCCTCACTGTGCACCAAAGTTTGTGTTCATCATCCCAATGACTCTTATCTTTAAAAACTGGGAAGCAGTGAATACTGAGCAGTGTGATGTACTGAATAGTGTTTATAGACAACTCCTGGAGAAGTCTCTATACACACTGGCATTAATCATGACGTGAATGGAGTATACGTCTCTTGCTTTATGTATGTAGTTAATGTAAGTTTGTGTAATGTTAGTGTGTGTGTGTGTGTGTGTGTGTGTGTAGGAGTTCTGAGCGGTGTGATGTGGGGGATTGCGACGTACTGCTGGTTGATGGCGAACCGCCGCCTCGGCCCCGTGGTCACCTTCCCCTTAGTGACCGCTGTAAGTGACCTGATGTTTCCTCTCACTCTGGGATTCAGATTTAATTGAAGTTATTCTTATGATCAGTAAAGTGTGAGGGGGAAATGAGCCGTTTTCTTATCAGAGTTACAGAGTAATGAAAATGTTTTCCTCCCTGATTTGGTTTCAGTGATTCAACTGATTCAGCTTTACTGTGAACTCCATTAAATTGTACTAGATTGCTTAAATCATTAGCTCTATCGTCCCTGTGAACGCTTCATCGTCCCTGTGAACCAGTTTTAATGATTCATTAAAAATAATCTCTTAAATGATTCGTTTGAATCAGATGCCAGCGGAACACCTTTGGAATATCATGTTCTCTCTCTCACCCTGTGTGACACACAACAATCATACACAGTTTAACAAAATGGAGTGTGACTTGTGCCAAAATCGAATCCCACACGTGTAAGAGCATCTCCGGCGCTGACGAATCAGTTCACTCACATTTTCAGCCTTCATTAACTTCAAACATCAAAGCACACACTCCTTCTCTTCATTCCTCTTTATAGCGCACGTCCATCGTTCTGTAAAAGTTATCGTTGTGTAAATGTTTGTGTTTACAGGGATATGGTTTAGTGGCTGCTCTGTGGGGAAGTGTGGTCTTCAAGGAGGTCAAAGTAAGTGTCTCGGTTAAAGCCGAGGACAAACTGGAGAAAACATCATGTTACGTGAGAATATTTTAAACAATAAATAATAAGAGTGCCAAAAAAATAATCCCTAAAATTTTCTACTTAATTAAAAATACATTCTCAGCCTTCATTTATTTTTATTAGTTTAAAATTATTTTATTTGTATGTATGTTTTTATATTATTTAATATTATGACTTTCTATTCTGTAAATGTATTTCTTTACACTATCCCTGTGCATATTTATTTTTACTTCTTTTAAAGCATTGAGATGTAATTGGTATAAAATTTGCATTACAAATGGTTTACTTTTTAAATTAAAACACTCATTTACAGTATATAAGTTTAATTGTAAAGCAGTCTATTATTATTATTATTATTATTATTATTATTATTATTATACTTTTTAAGTAAAATAAGCTTTAAGTGTTTACAGTGTTTGCTTTGTTATGGATGTTCTCGCTCCTGATTGTGTGATACGGTTCTGTTTACAGTACTTCTGTCTGGATCCTATATTTATTTCCACTTCTGTTCCACTGATGCGCTCGGGTTCTTGTGGGTTCTTGCTCTGGTGTTTTTCCCTTTGTTTGAGTTTGCTTTAATTTAATTTCTCTTCTTCCCCCAGGGGCTGGGGAACTGCCTGCTGTTTGCCGTGGCGTGCTGCATGGTTCTGACCGGTTCTATCCTCACTGTCTTCTCCAAACTCTGAGAGATTCTGATTAATGACGACTGTTCATCATGATATAATCTCAGATTAAGGATGTCTGTATGAAGTTATTTATTTGAATTAAATCATTTTGTTCATTTGGACATCTTGTCTTCATGTTGTGTCACGTTTTCACTTCCCGTCCTGATTATAGCACACGGAAGTCCACAGATTTTTCCTTTAACGTGATGATTGATAGCATGATTTAGGATGAGAGCTTGGTCAAAATCTTTCCATAATAAAGCAGAGTGATGAAGTAAATAATTTTCTCCAGGGCGCGCTTTCGACCAGCAGGTGGCGCTTTAATATCGAAGAGTTTGAACTATTTAGTGTGAAGGATTTCAACGTCATTTGTCCTCAGTGTAGTCAGACACGGGCTGGTGTTAGTCCAGGAGTTTGGGGTGGTGTATATTTTATTAGACTTCATGTCGGATCAGTGTTTAGTATATTGATTCAGTATTTAGTGCGCTGCTGTGCGCTTTAAGGACGCGGAGGTGGTGATGTCGGAAAAAGGAAAAAATAATTACTACTAATTGGACTCTGCGGTTTCTGTAGATGGAGGTAAAGAGCAGAGAGAATGAGTGTGTTGTAGCTCATTTTACATAAAAACGCAACTGTAATTTCACGTGCGTCATCCATTTAGCGCAATTTTCGGATTTTGACGCGACATTAAATCTTAATTAACTATTTCTAGATCTCGATATTTTTTATTATAATAAACATTCAGGAAATTAAGGTTTGTTTGTTCACCATCTCTGGACTCGAGCTGTCCGGTTCCAGGCTTCAGCGTGCTGGAAATGAAACAAGAAACTATGTGGAGATAACCTTTACACCTTCACATCCTGATGGAGAAAAATCTGATCCTTCCTGGTAGGAGCGCGCGCACACTCCTCCGTCTGACCTGCTTGTCATTTTGGAGGGTTTTAAGATCCTGCTGGAGGTCCTCCAGGTCCAGGAGAGCTTTACTCCTCGCCTTCGCCTGCTTGCTCTACCTCTTCTGCTTGGTGTTGTGGATCGACAGTGGAGATCATGACCAAAACCTGACCGAGGGCAGGAGATGGGTTTTGGAAAGGATTCCAGGATCTACATCTCCAACGCACTCCAATGTGGTCTACATCACCCTGAAGTCCAAAAGACACAAACCGGCCATCCTGAGAGAGACGCTGCGCCCCAAATCGCGCAGGAAGACGGTAAGGAACGTGGAGAACCAGAGCCGAGACGCAGCCCGCCATCGTGGAGAAGAAACGTTGAAGCGTGTTGAATCTAGACACCCGTGGAGGAAGGTTCTCCATTCACTTTATAAACCAGGACAGCTCAATGATGATGATGATGATGATGAAAGCTCCATTCGGATCTACAGTCAAAAATCTCCACCGTGGTTCAGCCAAGCTGATATAGAAACCATGCGCTTCCTCTCCAAGTGCAAAATTGGCCGTGTGGAAGTTCTCGAACCGGAGAACACTCCTCCCGCGCTCCTGTTTAAGAGTGTGAGTGGGTTTAATCGGAGCTCGGACCGTGCAGGAGAGTGTGATGGAAGATGTGGAGTCATTAAGGGACCTGAGGACATGAGCGAAGTGTTCGCTTTCCACCTGGATCGAGTTTTAAGGCTCAATCGGAGTTTAGTGGCTATCAGCAGGAGGTTCCATGCTCTGGGTACGTCACAGTTCATCTCCTCACTCGTACACTAATGTACTCCTACTCCTGCATGTTGGGAATCAGTGTCGTATTTTAGTTTTACAGCACAAGTGTTGACATTATCGACGATGATGATAAAAATTACTTATTTTATTATTTATGTAAGATCACACAGTGATGTCTCCTCGAGCTTCATGGGGTTTCTCAGTGGAGGCTATAAGCATCCACTATTTGTTAGCTACATTAGCTTCACAGCTGAAGCTCTAGATTCGGGACTGATTATTATTTTAGCACCCATTCCTGTATGACTGTAAGGGTGTGCGTTTTGAATGTGTTGAGAGTTTTATTCCTCGTATACCAAAGCAGTTGCTATATATAATTTCATTAAAGGGCAACAACTTGTAATAAAATAAATAAATAAATAAATAAAATTTCTGTTTATAGTTGCATTTAACGTTTGTTATAGCGGCTATAAGCAGCCGTTCCGTCACCAGTCTCTTTTCTTTCGAAGTTTATGACTTGAAGAGAAAAAACGTCGCTTGTCATGTTACTGAGAAACCGCAAAGAAGCGTAAACTCCTGTCCTGAAGATTTCAGATAACTTCAGCTACAGCTTTACCTCACAGCGCTGACACTGGAGACTCCTTCCATACACGTTACAGAAAAACAATAATAATGTCTCCTCAAAAAATATCAAAGATTTGTTTTAATCTGTTTATCAGCTGAGCGTCGTCTGTACACGTCCCTGGGAATGAGCCATCGCTATGGAAACGATAATGTATTAGAACGAGTGCACTAATATAAACCTGTAACAAATAGAACCCAGAATTCAACATACTGTTGAACGACATACATCATCACTTCAGCGTGTTATTTCAGATGGTCAGTTGTGTCCAGTGACCCTGTACGACCCATCTGTTGTTCCGGTACCCGAGTCGAGATCGGGTTCTCTGAGGTGGAGCTCGTATCAGACGTCGTTACAGTACAGGTGCTGGCAGCGCGGCGTCCCGAAACCCGAATGGAGCTGCAGCAGCCTCCATCATCATGAGTGGAGCAGAGTGACGCTGTTCGACTTCCTGCTGCAGGTATGCAGGTTAATGTCTGTCACAGTTTGAGGGTGGAGCTTCTACATGAGGGGGTGGAGTCACTTGTGGAGCTGATTGGATATTAATTCTGTTTTGTTTTGAGGGCTGGATGATATGTTAAAGATCACATTACTAAAGCTTTTTTATCATTCTCCACACGCGTCACAATAATTATTCTTATTATTCATATTTTTCTTTACGAATAAGTTGACGACAAATCTGTTTATGCTGCAATATCTTTCAACAATTACAGAACAATTTAACATTTATAAATACTATGTTTTGTAAAAGGGAAAAAAAAAATGTTAGCTAATTGTTACAATGAGTTCAGTGTTAAAAAAAATTTTTTAGAACCCTTAAGGGTTCTTTGTTTCTCTGTCTGTGGAACCCTTGTAGAACCCTATAACAAAGTGTTTCTATATCAGAACGTATTCCAAGCTCTCCAAGACAACCATTTTTCTAAGAGTGTACCAAGTACTAGGACTAGTTCTTCAGTTGTTCCTCATGGGGAACCCTTAAAGGTTTATTGTCAAACCCTACCACCGAGTGTTCACCAAATAAAGGGTGAACCAAATAAATACACACACCAAATAAATAAACACCTAATTGTTTAGTGGAGAAAAAGTGTACCAAGTGCCAAGATAGTTTAGTTCTTTGGTTGTTGTTTTAGGGGAAGCCTTAAAGGATTTATGTAAAACCCTAGCACAGAGTTTACACCATCAAAGGTTTTCAAGATTTTTTTAAAAGCTAAGAACTCTTAATTATCCAATATGGAACCCTTGTAGAACCATTTCACTAAGAGTGTACCAAGCACCAAGATGTTTAGTTTTTTAGGTATTACTTTGTTGGAACCCTGAAAAGTTTTATGTACAGTAGAACCCTACAACAGAGATCCATATTGTAAAGGGTTCCAAGTAGAATGCTTTCAGAAGGCTAAGAACCCTTAATTATTAAGCATGTCTTTAAAGAGAAATATTGAGCCAGAATTTGGTGGTTCCACGCACTTACCCACACACTCTTAGTGGGAGAAAAAAGGATTCTTTCAGGGTTTATAGGATAATTAAGGGTTCTTAGCTTCCTAAAAACTGTTCTCTTTGGCATCCTTTTTGTTTTGAACACACTGTTGCAGGGTTTTACGCAGAACCATTAAAGGTTCCACCAGAAGGACAAGCAAAGGACTCTTACGGGTTCAGTGGGTCAGATCAGTGTTCTAAACGCAGTGATACTCACCCCGATACTGCATTTGGTGTTTGTAGTGTTTTCAGATTTTTTCCAAAAGAACGTAGCCAGGTATGTTCTTGGTTTTAGAATCACCAGCGGTTCGACAGGAACTGCTGTGGTTTCAGGCCACGCCCACAGGACAGCTGCGTCCAGCTCGGCTATCACAGAGAGTGCGGTAATGTGGACAACCTCGAGCTTTCACACGTCGTCCATCGCAAGAATGACCCGAGACGCCTCGTCTACGTCAACAACAACGCCTTCTTCGACCGGGACGAAGAAAACCTCGACTTTAAACTGCTCGAGGGAATCAAAGAGTGAGTGTTTGACCTGAGCAGAGTGTGAAATGTTTTTGTCCCGAACTCAAGTGCGTTAAATATTTAGCAAAGTCTGACTGAAGGAATAAAAAAACGAGACGTAAATGTGATAAAACACTGACAAAGAAGCTGATCTCATTGGGCGTGGTGTCCTAATGGGTGTGGCCTAGTATTATAACGAGCACACTTGATTGACAGGTGAGGGCAAGGTGAGTGATATCAGCTTCGTGATTGGCGAGGGAGGAGTTTATGCAAACTTTTACCTGTGCTTAGCCCCACCCACTTTATACTTGAAGAGGAGAAATGAAGTTTAAGTTTAACTCCGCAATAATTCAGACTTTGTACTCTCTGTGTGTGTGTGTGTGTGTGTGTGTGTGTGTCAGACTCCCAGAGGTAGCAGTGAGTGTGTTGCGCTCTCAGCGTCTCAGACAGAACCTCCTGCAGTCTCTGTTTGTGGATGAACAGTTCTGGGAGAATCAGGGAGGACGCCGAGGCATCGACAAGCTCATCGACGTCATCGAGGGACGCGCGAGAGTCTTACTCCGCTACATCAACGCTCACGGCCTCAACGTCGTCGCCATGAACTCGTAAACAAATGTGGGACACGTTTTCCATAATTAATTTATTATTATTTTAATTAACATTCAGTAATCACACCAGTGTAGCTATACAGTTATGCAGTCATGTTCCTGATCGTCTGATGTCATCGCAACAATGATTACATCATCGTTATCATAGTTTTTCCACTGAAACTGTTTCATGTCCGTTTCTAAAGGAACATTTTTGGCCAAAAATAAACTTTTTTTTTACCTTTAAAAGTACTGGATTACGTGAGATGTGTTTTCTTCTTTGATTTTGCTGTGGAGCTCTGAGGGCTTTGTAGAGGTGTAACGCATTGTCTGTATCTCTCTGTCTGTATTGGGATTTAAACCCAAAGTGGGCGTGGCCTAAACCAGTAGATCCCCCAGAAATACTGGCAAACACTCCAGATGTAGAAACGTCAGCAGCGTCAACACTCCACAGGATCTAGTCCTGATACACACCTCTAGAGTCTAGGCCACACCCTCTGAACCTTTCTGGCATGCTTTCTTAAAAAAATTTTTAAAAGAATGAAAAAAAAACTGCATCTCTTATTGATATCTGTATTCGTGTCCCTTTTTAGAACCCAAAATCTGTTCATTCTAAATTTATTATAGGAGATATTTGTATTCAGTTTAGGAGTCAGCGCTATGACATCACATTCACCATCATGATCTAGTGTAGGTTTGTGAACAATCGCGCAGCAATACACTTAAGTGTTGCATTAAAATAAATTTGCTAACCTAGGGTTAGGTTTTTTTTTTGTTTTTTTTTAAGTGGCAAATCAACTGCCAGTCAGTTTCTAATGATAGACAGATAGATCCTGATATCCACAATATTCCAGAAAAGCATACTGTAATATATTTTATCACAATATCGACATACCATTATATCACCCAGCCCTAATTCAGTTACGTGTGTGTGTTTTGTCTATCTGCCGTCCTTCACACTGATTTACACACAGCTTTAACACAAACAGAGCGGCTGAAGGCTGCAGCACTGAAATAAACACTGTAAATATAACCTGCTGCTTTATGACATCAGCTGAAACCATCCAACAATCTGTGATGCTACGAGGGAGAATGATGCCTGTACTGCTAGCATAAAGGTCTGTGGAGGTCAAGAGACATCAGGCACGAAATGGTACACTTTAATCGTAGACTTTGGGCAGGTCCGGCGATTTTGAACATGCACTTTGTTGGCAAATAACACACATTCTAAACTCATACAGTATCTGGTTTACGCACACTGGTTTACGCACACTTTTTACACATACTGGTTTACGCACACTTTTTACACACACTGGTTTACGCACACTTTTTACACACACTGGTTTACGCACACTTTTTAC
>JANDJT010000197.1:12310-26034 GCA_024331685.1 Stegophilus panzeri | reverse complement strand
GCGCACACGCACACACGCGCACACACACACGCACACGCACGCACACACGTGCACACACACACACGCGCGCGCACACACACACACGCGCACACACACACGCACGCACACACGTGCACACACACACACGCGCGCGCACACACACACACACACACACACACACACACACACACGCGCGCGCGCACACACATACACACACACACACACAGACGTTGAACTCATGCAGTAAGGGTGGATAACATAGGAATAGATATTATTTGATAAATTCATATAATAATTTAATATTCTACATAATATAAGATATAAGTAATATAATCAGTGTGACAGGAGGATGGATGGTGTGGTGTTTGCATTCTTTATGAGATCAATGTGGTGATATTATAGCGATATTAATCTGCCATTTTCCTTTAAAGATTGAAACAGAAGGATGTCACAGATCTTTAAAAATTCATCTCAAAGCCATGTTCTTCCTCAGCATCAGACTCAGCTAGGGGGCGTGGCCTAACGTGTGGAGGTGGAGCTTGTATATTAGAATCAAGATGAATAGTTATTAAACCTGTGTGTTCATGTAAATGTACAGTACAAAACGAGATGATTAATAGAGCAATACCTATTTATGACATTATATATTCTGATGAGATCCCAGATTAGCCGGAGCACTCTGGGATTAAACTCCCCAAAAACATGTACATGTAAATCTCGTAAATTTTCAGTATACTTCTGATGAAATAATTTCACACACACACATCGCACTCCAGAACGGCGCTAATGCCAGGACGGAAACAGAAAATGATTTAATGAGAGGTTCAGCCTACTGCAACCAAGTTCATCTGGGGTCGAGAGAGAGAGAGAGAGAGTAAGAATGAGAGTGCGTGTGCGGGGGTATGGACGGAAGGAAAAACAGGGTCATAGTTAGCCATGAAGTGAAGTGATTATGCTGAGAAACTGCAATTCATAAAGACTCTTCTGTTAAACAGAGAGACAGAAATAGATGGAGGGAGACTGAAAGGGAGTGGGAGAAACAGAGAAATGGAAAGATGGAATGAGAAGGGAGAGATATTAATTAGCAGAGAGACAGAGAAATGGAGGTAGAGATAGAGAGAGAAACAGAGAGAAACATCCAAATGGAGAGAAAGAAATTAATCAAGTGAGGGAGAGAGAGAGAGATAAAGAGAGGAAAAAGGATAGAGAGATGAGATGAGTCTTCAGAGCAAAATTTGGTGTGGAATTAATTCCTTCATCTCTGGCCATGTGTTCAACTGTTTCTCTTCTGCTCCCTCCCTTCATCCAAACATTTCTCTCTTATTCTTTCTATCTCTCCTTCACTTTCTCTCTACCTGTATTTCTCTCTTTATCTATTTCTCTCCTTCTATTTATGTCTCAGAGAAATGTGTGAGAAACAGAAAAGATAAACTGAGAGGAAGGGAGGTGATGGGAGAGAAAAATGGAGCACAACAGGGTTAGGTGGAGCAAGGCCAAGAGAGGGCGGGGCAATGTGAGAGAGGGCGGGGCAAGAGCAAGGGAGGGTGGGGCAAGGATAAGGCAGGGCAGGGTGGGGCGTGGTAGGATGGGACTGGAACAATGCAGAAACATGCCTTCATTTCCATGATGTAAAGTGATGTGATGATATTTTACACGAGTGTGAACACATCACACACTCTTCACACTCTCATCACACACACACACACACACACACACACACACACACTCTCATCACACACACACACACACACACACACACACACACACACACTCTCTCTCATCACACACTCACACATATTAATACCATCTGAAAAAAGAACAGATGCATGATATGAAGAAAGACAGAGAGGGTGACAGAGAATTTACATTTGAATTAGAATTTCTAGTACTATTTTCAGTGTGCAAAATGAATATTAATAAATGTAAAATGAATAATAAGTATATAATGACTACTAATGAGTGTATAAATAATAATAATAATAATAATAATAATAATAATAATAAAAAATAAGAATAAAGTTTATGATAAATGTCTCACAAAACTTACAAATGAATCTGAACTAAACGTTTAGCTTATCACCTGTCACTTATTAGCTCCGCCTTCAGACTTTAGGCCCCGCCCCATCAGTGTCTATTGCTAGTGGTGTGGAGAGACATTAATACCAGGACTAACCTGCTGAATCAGACATTGTTAGAGGTCACTGAGGTCAAACTCAGGTTCTGAAAGGTCACAACACTGCAAATGTTTAATTTGATTTCTTCAAAGGTTTAGCAACGAGTGAAATCAGGTGTTAAGTGAAGAAATATCTCTCATATATTCCTCATAGGTGAACCATCACATTAGCTTTGAACTGTGGGTTCGCTGAATAAACTCTTTTCACCATAAACAAACAAAGTCAAGCCTTTGCTTTTACATGTCTGGTAAAGGTTCTTAAAGGAAATGATGTCATAGTTACAGGAAGACAAACAGGAGGAACATGTGGGCAAAGTTCAGACAGGAAAGAGGAAGGACTAAGAACAGCCGAGGGAAAAAACACACCATTCCTTCCAACCAGAGTCATCTGGAGACTTCAGACTGTGCAGAACTGAAACACACACACACACACACACACACACACACACACACATTTGCCTGGTGCAATTCATATTCCAGGAAAGGAAGTACACTCAGTTCTGGGTTTGCCATGCTGTTGCATTAAAATATTAGTGTCCTTCTGGATTAATAAATCACTGTTTCAGAATGAAATGTACAAATCTCTAGTGTCCTGTGTGTGTGTGTGTGTGTGTGTGTGTGTGCAGGCACTCTAAGAGGAGCTTAAAATGTCAAACGTCGCATGTGTGCTAAGATTAGACATAAATAAAATCTGTTCAGTGTGTCATTCTGTGCTTAACCCATCTTCCATTCAAAAATAAAATGTCCATGATATCCCTTTATCCCAAAATGGAGACTCTGTGAGGCTAATGTAGCTAACACCTACTGTAAGCCTCCAGTTTAGCATGGTGTAAATGATCACACTCGCCTCAAGCGTGAAGCTGGAGGATGTAGAAGTAAAACACATTTGAATGTGTAATAAAGTTCAGATTTGATTTGTAGATCTATTTTTAATAATATAAATATTTTATAAATCTGTATAGTGACTTAGCTTAGCTAAGTGCTATAGTGCCAAACTGGAGGCTATATGTTTTTTTTCTGATTTGTTAGCCACATTAGCATCAGACACCAAACTTGGTCATGGCTGATTGACTACATTTGGAGTGATTTCACTATTCATTATAAATTCCTATTTTTAATCAGTTTAATGACAAAAAGCTAAATAAATATTTCAAATATTTTATTTAATTCGTCAGTTCAAACGCACTCTCTGTAGCAATAACAACATTTACACCGCCATCTTGTGGCCAAATTAAAGTCCTACCTGTAGAGTTTTATATCATACATATCATTTCTAAGTCATTATTTATATTCAATAAATTTTATACAATAATATAAAGCTGGAACTGAAGGATGGCTTTAGATATTTTATTTGGGCCAAAATAAAAATCACAACATCTGAGGCAAAGTGACATCATATCTGGCACTCCTTAAAAAGGTGTAATAATAAATATACACTTCCACAACGTATTTACATTATTATTTATTCTTCTCTTACATGTTCAGTTTTTGCATGTGGTGTTTCATGTCTACTGAGAAATAATCGGAATATTCATCTTTCTGTAAAACACAAACATTTCTACCATTTTTAACCTGAAAAAACAACAACAAAGCGGTAGTAAAGTGTTTTATTTTAAAACGTTATATTATGTCGAAAAATACTCATTTTTATAATGATATAATTAAAAGAATATAAACGACGGCTCCTCATCACAGTCACATCTCAAACCCGAAAATAAAATATTCTCCTGCTCCCTCCTGAGACGCTTGTCTTCACTGTGCGCATGCGCGGATCTGAGCGGTTTGGCGGGTTGTTTGAGCTCAGTTCCGGGTTTCACACACGGTTTATATTCATATTGAAATAATATCATTATATATAAGAGAGGAGATGGTGGAAGGACCCGGATGTACACTGCATGGAGAGAAAATCCGCTCCAGAGTGAAGAAGGGACAGAGAGTGCTGCAGATTAGAGGAAACGCGGTAAGTGTGTGTGTGTGTGTGTGTGTGTGTGTGTGAGAGAGAATTAGACGCAGATTTACTCTCTGTACTAGACATAGTGTAACAGTTCTAGAAAGATGTCTCATTGTACTAGTACTAGAGCACTGAACCCAATGTAGCGGTTCTAGAGCAGTGACGTAATGTACTAGTTCTAGTAAGTCATTGGTTATCTGCAACAGTTCCAGAACACACTGACCCTCCGGAATAGTTCTAAAACAGTGACAGTGACACACCACCACCAGACACCAAAAGTGTTTAGAGAACAAGAGGTTGTAAATTGTGTGTGTGTGTGTGTGTGTGTGTGTGTGTGTGTGTGTACAGAACCATGGTGGCGGTGCTCAGGGAGACCCGTTCCAGTGTTTTGGTGGCTGTGAGTACACCGGAGTGCAGACGCTGGGTAAAGAACTCTTCATGTACTTCGGAGGCCGAGCGTTGAGGTAACTCTCTATTCCACTGCAGTTTGAGAAGATTTTTTTGACCTGTTTTTTCTGAATTATTTCTGAATGATCTTTTTTGTCATCGTTGAAGCAAAAACACACAACTTTTTTTTTTCTCCGAACATCTCCGTACAGGTTCCTGTTACTATAGCAACGATAACGTATTAGAACCAGCGCGTTAATATAAACCTGTCGTTACAGTCAGAACTACAGTCCGAGCCGTGCTGTTATATAAAAGTAACGCACACCTTCTGACCAATCAGATTAGAGAACTCGGCCGTGCTGTGGTGTAACTGCGCTTCATTTCATTTGCGTTTAGAATATTATTTATAATCGGAGAGATTATGGTATTTAGTCTGTTCTCACTGTGTCGCCTCACACTCCTGACACCGTGTGTAACTCAGGCTGCACTTCGGGATGGACGGCTCCATGCGTATAAACACAGCGGAGAGGAAAGACAGCAGAGGAAATCCTCCGACTCTCATCATCTCACTCACTGAAGACACGCTGACCTTCTACAACACCACTGCTGAAATCCGGTACTACTGCTAACACACGTGTGTTCATGGAATTAATAAGATTACGGTCACTTGCTGATCCTCAGGCTGTGTGTGTGTGTGTGTGTGTGTGTGTGTGTAGACTCTCTGAGGACTGCAGTGAGAAGGTGCGTCTCATGGCGAGTCTGGACATCTGTTCTCCGAGCTTCAGTGTGTGTGGTGCGGTGGAGGCGGTGTGTAGAGAGAGCGGCCGCAGTGTGTGTGACGTTCTGCTGGATCAGTCGGTTCTACCCGGAGTCGGAAACATCATCAAGAACGAAGCGCTTTTCCTCACTGCGCTTAATCCTGCAGTCAAGGTTAATAATAATAATAATAATAATAATAATAATAATAATAATAATAATAATAATAATAATGATTATTACCATCTATATTTTTGTCCTTTATTACAGCAGTTTATTAATACTAATTATTGTAGCATTATTAAAATAAACTTTTTCATTATAGCATCATTAATATAAAATTTTTATTATAGCACCGAAATCAATGAAAATAGAAATAAAGCTTATCAAAGGTTTTAATGTGTGTGTGTTGTGTGTAGATGATAAAACTGGAGTGTGTATTTCAGTAAGATTTTTATTCATATAGAGTTTTTAACAGTTTACAGAAATCCCGACGTGTGTGTGTGTGTGTGTGTGTGTGTGTATATATACATATATAAAAAAGGAAGATTAAAATTTTCCTCGCGCGTCGTATTGAATCATCCTGATGATGTCATTACGCCGTGTGAACTGTTCCTGTACTTACAGTGAATTAAAGTTATAAACTCGTATGTTCGCAGGTGAATCGTCTGAAGCCTGAACTCGTCCGGCATCTGGTGAAAATGACGCGGGATTTCACGCTGCTCTTTTATCAGGTGATGTCATTTCCTGTGTATGTTCTGGAAAACTCTGTGGAGGTGCAGAAACTGTTCCTCACGCAATAATCGCACCACGTTATATGAGATTTATTGCATGGCAAGATCGGATTCTTTTCACATAAACCTTATTTAAAACCGCAGCAACATTCGTGTGACGTTGTCTACGCTGAATAATTCCTGATCCGTCGTCGTAGCAACCAGCAGATGTTTAAAGTCTTTATTGCTCTGTGTCAGTGTGTTAAAAGGGGCTCGGCGGTCTATAAGCACTGTAGGGTGTATAAGCGCTCCAGCTGTGTTCAGTGCAGTGGTGCCGTCACCGTGTGCCGCTTGGGGAACGATAACAGGATGACGTACTTCTGCTCGCGCTGCCAGACTGAAGATCCGACTGAAATCGACATCAGGTGAGACTTTCTCTCTTCAGAATGGCTCCTTACTCCCTGTTACAGCGTTACATTCTACACACACACACACACACACACACACACACACACACGATGCTCACGTGATGCTCTGTGGTGTAACAGTAAACTCCCCGGCCTGAACACGTTACTGAGATGGACGAGTCAGAGTTCCGTACAGGACGTCGACCACGTTGCCACAAAAGAGGAAGAAGAGTGGTCATGTGACCTTTGCAGTCTGATTAACCGACCAATCATCAAGTTCTGTGAAGCGTGTATGAGTCCTCGACCACTGGGTGAGTCTCAGAACAATTCAGAAGAAAAACTACACAATTCTCACTGTAACCTATCAGATCTCAGTTCCCGCCCCTATTCTCAGGGCGTGCGTCAGATTCGGGGGCAGGGCGTGCGTCAGGTTCGGGGGCCGGGGCGAGGTTTTATTTTGAGTTGAAAATGAATCATTAACTTTAACCTGTTAACAGAAGCACTTCCTCTTAAATGGAATGTTTTATAGGTGATATTTATGTCCTTATGTGAAGCTTGTTGTATAAATAAGGTTTTATTTAACTTTTTAAAGCAAATGATGGATTTCTAATAATTACATGTTTGTGTATGTATTTACTTCTTATTTATACATTTAACTATTTATTATTTTATCTATTTATTTAAGTAGGTATTTAGGAATACTATTTATTTGATGTAAAAACGACAGACACTTCCTGAATGGTTAAAATAAAGGTCTGTTAAAAGTCATAAAAAGTCTCTCTCTCTCCCTCTCTCTCTACAGCTGCAGTGAAGGATCCTCCCTTCTTTAGTGCACTTATCCGCTTCCCTCACAACACTTTCTCCAAACCGCAGCAGGAAGTGAAGCTCCACCGCAGAGCTGCGTTCGGGAACACCACCCTCGTCCTGTCGGACCTCGGCTCCGGACCCGCCACACTTCCCGGTCACACTACCGACCGCAGGAGCGGCGTAGGGTTAGGGAGTGACTCCAGCACTGCTGAGATTGGGACACAGCCCACAGGAGCTCATATCTTCAAATGAGCCTCGCCTGGATTTCCCAGCATTCCCAGCAAGAGGAGGAAGACCGAGAGCGAACGTCCGACGGGAGGAGAGGTGCAGGATAAAAACCAGGCTGCTTCAAGGTGAGGCTGTGCTTAAACCGCCTGTAATGTGCACTACTTTCTGCTATCTCTAGGTTTAAAACAAATCTGCTTTGATTTTGTCTGATTCCAGCAGTGGCACTTCATCACTACCCACAATCCCTTGCTGCACCACTCACCGCCGTCCCAGCGTCCTCAGGGTGGTCACTAAAGAGGGAGAGAATAACGGCAGGCACTTCTACACTTGTGCCCTTCCCCGAGGCTCCCAGTGTAACTTCTTTGAGGTAAAAAACAAAAGTTTGATTTATTTAAATAAAATTTAAAAAAAAAGAAAGAAAACAAAGCATTAATGATGAATAAAGGAAAGAATTCTCGAAGAAAAAACAAATATATATCTTCTGCTTGCACGAGGAACAGGAACGTAGCGGACTCTTCAGCGCCTCTTAATGGTGGAGTTTATTTAGTGTTTGTCCCGTTAGAGTTACCGAAGTTCAGCAATGTTTTGTACTGTGGAGAAAAAAAGTCTAAAAGGCAGACTTCATCTAAAAGTCGTTACAGAGCAGCGTTTAACTCTGAAAGTTTATCGTTCTCGTCAGATAACTACAGCAATAATTACTCTTCAGGTTTTTATTTAAATAAAATGAAAATAATAAACTAAGCTTTAAGAGCCACTGAGAGTGCAACAGTCAAACATTTTAAAGAGCAAATAAGATCATAAATAAATAAATAAATAATGCTGAGATGTGTGTTAATTGTTTTACTTTTCCTTGTGAGTAATGATGATGATTATTAGAGGAAGTGTTGATGTATCTTCTCGTACTGAACGTTTGTGTCCTGTGTCGTGGCAGTGGGCCGACCTGCACTTCCCCACGTGTCATCACGGTAAACGCTCCCTGATGAGAACCGTCCTCAAACTGGGGCCGAATAACGGGCGGCGCTTTTACATTTGTCCTCTGAAACAGGGGAAACAGTGCCAGTTCTTCCAGTGGGCGGAGAAAAGCCCGTGAACCAATCAGCTGCTCGCACGTCATCACACAGTTACATCCAGCACAGTGGATCATTTTATTAAACATTCCATTTAAATATGCAAATGTAAACCATTTCTTTTACGATGTAGCTGCCTTCTTTGGGTCCAATTAATCAAACAGAGTGGAAAAAACCCCACTTCATTTCATTTATAAAAAATCTCTACATTCTTCAGGAGCGTAAGGTATATTATATTTACATACAACTTATTACTTCTCCTCCCCCCATTTCTGAAAGGCTTTAAAATTTCCTGAATACATGTTTTACATTTTTATTTTTTTAAACAGATTTTAAATTTTTGGGTAAAAATAAAGAATTATTTTAAGAATCAAAGTAATAAAAAGATTGTTTAAAGACGAAATATGTCGTCGTATTTATGCGCAAACATTTTTTCATTTCGCCAAATTTCTAAATGAGACTTTCTAGATGGCGTAAATACATACTTACATCTATACTGAATAAAATATTAATATTGATTATTTTTATTAAAGTATCATTAATAAAATGAGTTTCTCTTTACGTTAATGTGCCGTATCATTGTATTTAAATTAGCACTTAATGTTGAAGGGATGCACTTTCTCCGATTCCTCAAATAAAGAGATTTTCCTCCGAGTCTGAAAAAACTTTATTAAAACACATCAACAATCTGCAATGATTAAATATCACCCCGTATAGCTAAAGTGATTTCAGAGAGTGTGTGTGTGTGTGTGTGTGTGTGTGAGAAATCTCTACACACAGTCGACTCTGTGCAGCTGAGGTTTGTTGCTGTTGGGATTAAAGACGGTGAAGGGAAACTGTGTGAAGCCCGAGACTTTATTACACGCTGCACCTTTAAAAGAACAAATAACAAAAAATATTAGAAAACATCATTTATACACGAATAAACAAACGTTATTTATTATTTAATAAGGACGTTATTCCAAATGATGCATAACAAAATCTCAGCTTTATTAACTTTTTATGATTGTTATATTTAATTTAAACAGATCAGAGGAAAGCATCTCCAATACGGGAAAAGCTTTCACTGCTATTATCGATTATTATTGCTTTAATTATCTAAAAAAAATTAGATTTTTAGTTAGAACGTGTTAAACTAAATATCAGATTCATTATTCTTAAATAACAATTTTTTTTTTTTTTAAGTAGTTTAATAAATATAAGTTTATAAATAAGTTTTATGGAAGCCATTTAAAAAAAAAAAAAAAAAAAAAAATTGTTCTCTAAATAGTAAAGGATATTAACTTTATTTCTGTTAACTGAAATGATAGAATTAACTTTATAATATTTTCAGAATAGTTTTTTTTTTAAATAAAAAAAAAACTGTCATAAGTTAGCGCTTTACATAAACCGTTACGTGTTATAAGTGTCAGTTATCATTTTGTCTTTTTTTTTTTTTTTGAAGAATATAAAGGTTTTATTGTTAAATATACAAATTAATTGCTGTTAAATTAAGTGTAAAATTATTTTAAAAAACATTTTTAATAATTTGATTTAACCACTGAGCGTACTTAACGGCAGTCATTTATTTTTATTAATAAACGAGCAGCTTTCAGTTTTTATTATAGCTTAAGTGTTTACTTAAATGAACAGTAACGTCCATTATTAACGAGTTAATTTAGATGGAGATCTGAGTAGCTAAAAAGTACAAAAAAAATTAATTACAGTTATGATCAATTAACCTAATATTCATTAACTTTTATATTAAACATTTTACATTTATTAATAGTTTTTATTTGCAATAATTAAACAGGTGTGAGTCGGTAACGGCCATTTGATTATATAATGAATTATTTATACTCGATATACACAACGTGGTTCTTTATTTCATCTTTACGTAAGCCGTAATATGGTCAGTAACGATTTTTAAAAATTAATTTTAAATTAAATTTCGATTTTAATCTATTTGTGTATGCATGAAATAATACCCAATAAAATATTGATTACTGTTGACTGAACACAGAAGGAGATAAAGGTCACTGAAGTGGGTGAATTTTTTACTTTAGCGCTATAATAAGATCTGAAATGGTTGAACTGATAGTTTAAAATGTCAGCTGATTTATTCTCTTTAATTCTGAACCACAGAACACAGCTTTAACTTTATCACCACAGGAAGAGTCTTAAACTCACCGAATCCGCCCGTGCTGTTGGCACAGATGACTGCTGCAAAGACATCTGGGTAATACTTCTTTATCCTGTTGATGGCGGTTTTGCAGGCGGCGGTGGGTTCGGCTCCGGACCTCATCAACTCCACCGCTAAAAAACTGTCAATCACACAAGTGTCAGGTGGAGAAGATTCACATCCGCCCGCCCTTAATAATGTTATTTATTTAAAACTCCATTTTTTAAACCGACAAATGACTTTTATTATAAATATCAAAATAATATTTTTTAAATATTTTGTCTTATTTCCGTGTCCTTAATGAGGCAAATGTCATTTACCTCCTAATTAGCAAGGATTTAATTAGTATTTTATTTATTTGTTGATTTAATTTCTTAATAGTTAAGATAAAAATAAAATCTTAAAAAGTTACTCATTAATTCTTTATCTGTAAATATTAATTTTAATAAATTGTGAGGAATATCAGGAAGAGAGCAGTGCATTATGGGTAAGTTGTGCTCCTAAAGTCAGTGCTAAGTTTCACCTCAATATTTAGATAAATAAAACTTCGTTTCTGTGTTTTTGGAATAATAATAATAATAATAATTAAAAAAAAAAAAAAAAAAAAAGTAGTTACCTGGGCAGGAAACGCATCATGATGTCACCATCACACGTCGCTGCAGCGCCCCCTACTGAGCTGTCTGCATATGCACCGGCTCCTGCTATGGGAGAATCTCCAACACGCCTGCAGAAACACGCACATGATCAGAATATAATTATATTATAGTATATTACAGTCCAAAATCATAGCATCTCACACATAAATGATGAATAAAATATAAAACATTAATACAATAAATGAAAACAATGAATTAACTGTTATTGTATGAACATTACTACAAACTGTAGTAGTAATCGTAAGTTAATTTAAAAAAAGTGGCCATTTTTAAGTTTATGCACTTATTTATTTTCTTTCACTGACCCTGGAACTTTATGGCTCGCCCCATTGGTAGACGTCGCAGCAACCACCTGACCATTCGATCCAATCACAATCATTCCTAATCAAAACAAGAAAAACAGAACTAATTCAGCGTGATCTTTAATGACTCAGTGATTCAGAAAGATTCAGAGTGATTTGGTGTGATTTGAAATGATTTTGAGTGATTCAGGAAGATTCAAAGTGATCTTAAATGATTCAGAGTGATTCAGTGGTTCTTTCACTACACTTTAAGGTGCCATCCTAAAGTCTAGAGCACAAAAGTTCTAGTGAGAGGTCCTGATGGTGGATATTTGATGTTAGTGTCCATACTGTGCGTTGGGGAGTGTACGTATTACCCATAATGCCCTGCATATAACCCGGGAGTCGGTTTATAACCCCACCCCGTTTAGAGGAGCGTGAAAAGAAATAAAAGTGTAAAATGAAAGCAGAGTTCTCTGCAACACCGCGTTCATGTCCGTTCATTTACACAGAATGCTAATAAAATACGCTAACCGCTAATATCATACACTAACTGCTAATTCCCAACTTAGGTAGCTGATTTTTTTTCTTTATGAAGCAGTGTTTATGTGCAGCATTCCAAAACACGATGTGGAACTTTGTGGTGTGTGTGTGTGTGTGTGTGTGTGTGTGTGTGCATACGCTATTTATCTCCAGTACATCAGAATGAATGTTATAATATCGTCACCGATGGTATCGTGGGAGCGGGGGTTAATTAATCCATGCTTCTGCCTCGGCTTCACTTCAGCTCGGGGTTTATACGGCCCACACGACACGGAAGGATCCGGAACCATGTTCTGGAAATTCAAGTGGAACAAAAATCTAATTTAAATCTAATTCCTAGATTTAATCGTGAGAATTTTTTTTAAAGAATACAAAAAATATAAAACCCAGTTCTCTAGTCACATAACTGAAGTAATTTAAAATGACAACCATTATTATTATGATAAAACTATTTGGATTAAACTACCTAACCTGCACTTCCTTTACGTGACAGCTAAACTCGAGCATTTTAAGGCAGTGTGCGTGTGCTGTGTGTAAACCTGCACTGTGGCTTGAGATTGAAATAAATGTAGTAATTTAAATAATCCTGGTTAACAGTGCGATGAAGGGATTTTTCATTACTTATGCCATGTTTCTCTCTCATGTTTCTAAAATCCGTTCTGGTTCGCTCACCTTCCTGTAGTTCGGCTGGCAGTTATTACTCAGCCACTGTGAGAACGTCTTCATCGACTCGTTAGTGGACAAACTTTCAGATTTGAAGCCCATGTCCTGAGCGAACACTGACGCTGGAAGGGGGGGGTATTAGATTGGGTCAGTGAACATATTCGCTTGAAAACAGGGACTAAAATGTCAAATCTTATAAAAGTTAGCAAAAGAAAAGTTAAGCGTTATATACACACACATGCACACACACACACACCAGTTAAATCCAGTTAAATCTATAAACTAGTGCACTATATAGTGAGCAGTAGTGAGTGGAATTCTGGATCATTTCAGTGAGTCGACTCTTTCAGCTCCCAAACGACTTGCTGTCCATTTTAGACAGAAATGAACAACCTTTGTTTGACCAGTGTTTGTTCTTCTTTGTCTAATTACGGCTGAAATTGTTTCATGAAACCTTCATCCTTCTAATTAAGAGTTTTATAATAATTTAATCCTTTAAATTTAATTCAATCACACTACAAGAGTAACGGCACTGCTTGTATATAAAATAGAGCTTCTGTATGAATACGTCACGTTACCCGATTCTCCCACTAACAAAGTGTGCCGTGTGTGATCCATCACGGCTCTAGCCACGCCCACTGCGTTCTTCACCCTCCTCAGATCTCCCACCGCGCCCACCTCCATTGTATCACTGAGGAACACAAACAATGGAGGACGAACTTTTAACTAACTCATACATGCACACGTCGAGTTCCAGGTGGTGATGGGTCGGAAGTTTACAAAACACTGATATTAAAAAATATGTGCAAAACATTCCTTCCCCTTTTTTAGAGAAGGGTGTTAGTAATCTCATTAATATTAATGACCACCAAGGGCGAGTACATAGCATTAAATGAAGCCAGTCCTCCTGTATACAGTTATGTACATCAGCCTCGTTCAACTGGTAGAGGAG
>JANDJT010000196.1:242027-261463 GCA_024331685.1 Stegophilus panzeri | reverse complement strand
TTTACATGCTAGTTTCTTAATCAGAGTATCGTCTTAATCGGGTTAATATCAGATTATTGTTGTCCGTGTAAACGTACATATGTATATGAAAACATCTGTTATGTGAAATAGCTTATTCACAGCAGTACTCAATAAAAAACAAAACGCACTTTTTATGATCCCTTTTTTTTTTTTTTTTTTTCCAGTTGACAAAAATGTACATTTTGCAATTTCTGCAAGGCGTACGTAAACTTATGACCTCGACTGTAGGTGGAAAAAATTCTGAAAACGCTAGGGCTGCCTTAGAGAACCACTGACACGACAAATTATCTACCCTTTAAAAACAATAAGCACGCGGGATATTCGGAGAGATGAACGATGAATAAGTTCAATAACTGTTCGTTTCTAATACAGCCGTTATCATCAGTATCCTTGTGGTCGAATCCGCCACAACGAGGATTTGCGAGCTAAAGCCCCGAGCCTCGCTATCAGATAACGACGCTCTTCAGACATATTAAACAAGGTTTCACTAGCACTGGCTTTGCAGCAATGAAAAAAATCCTTGATATTTGACTCATCACTTTTTTTCCAGAAGGAATAAAAGGATTAAACGAAGATACACAAAGCCCTCGCCAGACACCGCATTCCAGACATTGCGTACAGTATATAAGTGAGTGATTATTAAGGTGTGGTGCTGGCATGGAATCCTATTCGTGCACAAAGCTGAGGGTTTTAGCGTAAGAAATGATAAGAAATCATTGGCTTTGTCTTATCTGATAATTATGGGATTTGAACTCGCACCCTTTTAGTCACTAGATTCTTAACCAGTGTCCTGACGCTACACTTGCGGTTCATTGCGGCTTCTGTATGTAAGTCGGTTTACATGGAGCGTTCTCCAGGCGAGTCCCTGTGAATGAGTTGTTACCATAGAAACGATAACGTTCTCACATTCCACAGGTCCTGACTAATCAGATTTGAGAATTCAACAACGTTGTGACACACGTCTTTGCGGTTTATACAGGCTAGTGATTAGTAAGATATTAATGCTTGTTTTCAGGCCTGCAGCTAAGAAAACAATTCTTCATTTTCATATTTTTATGTTCTGCTGCACACAGTCATGCTCACACACACACACACACACACACACACACACACACACACACACAGAGGCGTGGGCGTGAACTTGTAGGTGGTTTTATGTGTCACTTCTTTCCTATGGGGAGATTTTCCATCAGTCTCTGTTTCCTGTGCTGGGGTTTGAGGTTTGCGTTGTATATGCAGGAAAATCTTATTACTTTTTCATGCATCCATCCACGTTAGATTTTCTGCATGCCCGAAATGCGTTGTGGTTGTAGTGCACGCAAGAGTCATGCAAGTGCAAGTGCACGCCTCAGACACGTCAATCACTGCTCGTCTCTTTGTCCTAGCCGAATCCTCGGGTTTGAACATTTCTTGAAAGGGAAAATGTTGCTATTGTATGTTTTATGCAGGTATCCTTATGTGTTTGTGTGTGTGTGTGTGTGTGTATGTGTGTGTGTGTGTGTGTGTGTGTGTGTGTGTTTGCTGGGGGAGGCGGAAAAAAAAATCTGCTCACAGTAAGGATTAGCTTTGTTGATTGCTGCTGGTTCTTGAAGACCAGATTAGACTGCTTCCTGAATGCTCAGCCTTAAGGCAAGAATTGTTAAGAGCAGTAGCAGCAGTTTATGAACCAAAGCGTGAGAAGAATGCATGTTGTTTTTTTTTTCTCTCTCTCCAACTTCTGTTTGGATTTCGACAGCGCCTGAGATTTGAATAAATCGGCCATTCGAGGAGTCAGTCAATCAGTGCTGTGACTGATGGGTCACGTACTTAAAACAGTGGCCTGTGTGGTCTTAGAATGAGTCTATAGTGGTTAAACATCCCAGCGTGTGTGTGTGTTTGTGTCTGTGTGTGTGTGTGTGTGGATCTGCAGACCCAAGAGATCCAACTAAGATTTTCTCTCTCTCTCTCTCTCTCTCTCTCTCTCTCTCTCTCTCGCTCTCTCTCTGTCTTTTTATAAAGCCCAAAATCCAGCTATGTCTCTGGGAGCTTTACAGATCCTTAGCGATTGACAACCCCCAAGCCTTGGATCATCCATGAAGACAAAGATGAAATTCCACAAAATCCCATTGTGGTGAAAAAAAAAAAAAGGAAGAAACCGCTGGGAGGGATCTGTTCCGCTTTGGTAGGCGTAAACGGAAATCGGTAATGAATTTTTACATTCGTATTTGGCACTGGGAAGTGATACTACCTCATAGCTCCGTAGTCCCTGGTTCACTCGGGTCACCTGCGGTGTCATTTCCATTCTCACATCCCGAAAGCGTTCCGGTATTTGGATTGGCTGTTTTAAATAGTCCCAAGGTGTGAATGTGTTTATGCACGTGATGGACTTGTGTCCCATCCAGAGTGGGACTATTATAGGCTACATAGGCTCCTGCTCTACCACAACTCTGACTTACTTTAAATCAAATCAAACCAAATCCAGGCTTATACCCGAACAGTCGTGAGTGAAGGGTCTTGATCAATGGTTCTGGAAGTCCTGAGAGTTGAACCCATATATCTCTGGTCAGAACCTGAACTTCTAAATTCATTCATTCAGTTTTGAGTAAGAACTTTTATCCTGGTCAGGGTCATGGTGGATCCAGAGCCTATCCTGGTGGAGTCGATCCTGCGAATACATCCTGGATAGGATGCTGGTCCCATCACAGGACACCATTCACACACTCAGGGGCAATTTAGTGTCCCCAACCCATCTACCGGGATGTTTTTGGATAGTAAGAGGAAACAGGAGAACCTTCCAGAAACCCATGGCACACGAGAGCTCGGGATTGAACCGAGGGCCATGAAGTTGTGAGGCATCAATGCTACTTGATGTGCACCTGCTTACTGCACTACCATTAGCGTTCAAAAGATAGCTCCACTGATAAGGATGTGTGTGTGTGTGTGTGTGTGTGTGTGTGTGTGTGCGTCACATGTTCTGTCTGTTACCATGTAAGCCCAGCGTATGAGTCATGCTGCTTTCTGACCTACAAATGTGGGAAGTCATGATTCACCCGAGCTGCTTTTAACCATCCTGGGGCCAACTTGCCTTCCTCCCCACCACACAACAAACACACACACACACACACACACACACACACGACACACTGTGACACCAGCAGGCTTTTCATCATTCTCTGTAGGAGCTTTAGTGTGCACTCTTCTGCTCGGCTTGATTAAAGGGGCAGCATGGACTTTTTTCTCACTCACATCTGGAATGTCTCAGCTTTCCCAGAAGCCAATGCTTTAACCGGAGTGCATGTGTAACTTTCCGAGGTAACCGCACATCTGTCTGTCTGTCTACCTGTCTGTCTGCATGGTTATGAAGCTAACAAAGGAAGTGGCCTTGTGTTCTGTGATGTGTGTGTGTGTGTGTGCACGTTGAAGACGCGTTCGTAGCCGCGCTGCGCCGTTGACTGAGATCTAGAATCTTTTTTCTTTTGCATAATGCTGTGTTATGTGAAATTATGAATGTGCAACTTTCGCGAAATGTCATCATGGTCTGTACCATGTCAGAATATCATACAGTCTGTCAGTTGCAGGTAATGAAATGAAAGACATAATATGTTTATAGCCATACTTGAATATATTGATTACCTTTAAAAATGCATATTTTTAAGACCGTGCAACCTGCACACTTGGTCCATGCTGTAGAGTTTAACGTGCTGTGAACTGCACGGAGTGAAGCGCGTTTAACCCGAAGTGCTCGTGCGTTTGGCTCGGATATGCTGTGTCTGTCGAGACGAAGTGCAGACGCTGAGGCCTTTCCTAGTGACTAATCCTGTGTGTATTTGTGTTTGATGACCGCATATTTTGTACTCGGTCACACACAACTCTGATTTGAAGGCGCTGCAGTGCATGCCGTTTGTGGTTGGGGTTCGTCTAACTTTCTGTTGACCTGTCTGTCTGTCTGTCTGTCTGCCTGCCTGCCTGCCAGCAAGTGTCTGTCTGTTTATCCGTCCATCCCATCTGTCTACCTAACTATCTAAATCCACCCCGTGTCTGTCCGTCCCTTCATCTATCTGTCTGTCTGTGTATTTACTGTATTTATCTAACAGTCCACCTGACTCTAGATCTGTCTATCTTTCCATTAGTATGTCTATCTGTCTCTGTATATCTATGTATCTCTCTATCTCTGTTCTTTGGACATGTCTGTTAGTGTGTCTGTCTGATTATATATCTTTGTATTAGTGTGTCTGTTATTCCATCTGTCTGTCTAGGTATATATGTACATATCTATCTGTCTGTCTGTCTGTCTGTCTGTCTGTCTGTCTTCATACCGCTTGTCTTCTGCTAGTCATAAACAGTCAAATTAGTATTTATGGTATTTGTCTTCCTTTGTGATATCCAGTTTCTTTGTCTGACCAGTAATTGCACAGTAAAGTGTAAGGAGAGCTGATTCGTAGTACAATTCAGTACCCTTCTAGTAATTGCGTAGTTTCGATATGGCACGCACAGGCAACCAAGGGCAAATGAAGCTTCAACGATGAATATTTTATAGTCTCAGGAGAAATGGTGCTTGCTCATCCCATTCACAGTGGTGCAGGCAGACGATATGATTGATTTTCACCCCAGGAAGGGGCTCGGGACTTATTTCGAGCTAACGCCTTGGATCAAGAGCGAAGGCGTTAACAGACTCCTTGTTCTTTGCTTTAGTTTGCCAGCCTTCAAATGTAGACTGTATTGACCCCATTGACTTGATTCGTTTAAGTTCAGATCTCTTTAAGTAGCTGCAAGAACATCAGCTTGAAGTTTCAAGATGCAACCGAAAATGAGCCGGACGTCACGTCTTCTTCTAGAGCAGGTCACTTTATCGATGCTCGTCTCACCTAAGATTACAGATCTGTTTCGCTGGTAGTTCTTAAATATAATATCACAAACTTCCAGTCACTAGTGTAGAAAACTGACCACTAAACCATTACATCCTGTGAAGTTATTTCTCAAGAACTCACCATCATGTCCTCCACTAAAAATAGCCATCTGCTGCATATTTACCATCCCTAACACGAGGCCTGCGATGAATGAACGTATGTCTGATGGATCGTTAGAATGTATCCGGAGCTCAGCCTTATTGCCTTATCATAGTGTGCACTAATTTTGACTGGAAGACATTGACATTATCTAGTCATCTCAGAATAAGGTCAAACAGTAGCTTTTTTGATCAGAGATCCCATTTACGCACTTGTGGTCGACTATCGTGAAAAATCGCCTGGGGTTTTGAGTTGATAAGCGCGTTTCAGTTGGCGCACACCCAGCTGATTGCACATTCAGCACACAGGAAGGATCAAGAGAATGATATACATCACCCGCTGATCGACACCATGACGCAATCAGCTGAGGAGCTGAGGAACACCCACACGAGCTTGAGAGGGCTGCTTCTTAGGCACAAAACAAAATCATAAAGCGCTAAATCAGAGTGGCAGGCAACGCTGAGCGCCGTGTAGATAACCTAAACACTGATTCTATGGTCAACCTGGAAAGTCCCGCTGAAATGTGAAATAAGAAATTCAATCAAATGAGTTCCTTCTTCTTCTGCTTCTTCTTCTTTTTTTTCTTATTGCCACTCTATTTCTTACTCTCGCTTCCTTTTTTTGGCATAGTCTCTCTACAGAAAAATAAAAATTTATATATGTAGTATGTGACGGTATAGCATATGATGTTCTGATGATTAATGCATTACTGTTATAGCAGTCTAGATGATGTCATAAGAAACCATCCACACAGCTACATTAAACAAAAAATGGTACAACATTCAAAAAATAGTTATACATATGTGAAAATCACAGAATCATCTGTCTGTCTATCTATCTATCTGTCTGTCTGTCTGCAAGACTGTCTGTGTAACTTTCCATTGGTCTGTCTCTGTTTTTTTGTCTGTCCATCCATCCATCCATCTGTCTGACTCTATATCTGTCTACCTGTCTGTTTAGTACTGTATGTCTGCCTGTCTGTCTCTATGCATGCATCAGTCTGTCTGTGTGACTGATACGTCTAGCTGTCTAGCTGTATAGCTATATACCTGTCTGTCTATCTTTCTACCTGTCTGTATATCTATATGTCAGTCTATCTGACTGATCTATCTATCTATCTATCTATCTATCTATGTATCTGTTGCTCTGTCTGTCTGTCTGTAAGACTGTCTGTGTAACTTTCCATTGGTCTGTCTGTTTTTTTGTCTGTCCATCCATCCATCCATCCATCTGTCTAACTCTATATCTGTCTATCTGTCTGTTTAGTACTGTATGTCTGTCTGTCTGTCTGTCTCTATGTATGCATCAGTCTGTCTGTGTGACTGATATTTCTCTCTATCTAGCTGTCTAGCTATATACCTGTCTGTCTATCTTTCTGCCTGTCTGTATAACTGTATGTCTACCTACCTACCTACCTATCTATCTATCTATCTATCTATCTATCTATCTATCACTCTGTCCGTCTGTTCGTTATAAACAAACAAAAGCTATTTTGCTTCTGTGCTTTTCACTACAGGCAGTATATATCAGGACAAGTGCTTATTTGCTGTGGTGGATTTTTTTGACCCACAATGTCGCATGGCTTCGGCTACAGAACCACAGCTGTTCATCACTTGCCGCAAACACGGTGCTTGACTTCACATACACTTACTAAAGTCACAGTTGGCTCTTTGCCATTTATTTAATCCAGGTCTGAACCTTATAAGCAGAAATCACTGCACTTGGCACGCTGACTGATTCTGAAACAACAGCAGCTGTCCATTGACAACAGCGCTGCAGAAAAAAAATGTAGCCATTATGGTGAATAATACTCTCTCTCTCTCTCGTGCTTGCTCTCTCTCTCTCTCTCTCTCTCTCTCTCTCTCTCTCTCTCTCTCTCTCATTTGAGTCAGCACCGGTGCTCGGCCTGCCAAGACGCTGCTTCAGCAGGGCTTTAATGATTGTTTATGAATATACTGTCATAATGCCTGGCCTGTTTAATGAAGCTTTCATTAGTCTTTGAGTGGATTTATTGTTGTATACTGTTGATCGACACTCTGGCTTCAGTCAGAAAAAAGCTGTGAGGGAAAAATGTTTGCAGGGAACAAATGTCAAAGCGTTTTTTTTTGTTTTTTTTAAACAACATTTCCATTTTCTTGTCCCTGACCTTGTAATCTCTCCTGACCTTTAAGAAAACGAGAGCACTGGTTTGCCATGTGGGTGGCAAAGCAGCATAAGAAAGCAAAACAATGGAAAGATTAAAACAGCCACGATGAGTTCACTTCTCACTAAAGTGAATTTTGTAGCTGTAATTAGTGCTGAGCATCATTTCCTCAAATTCATTACACCCTGAAACACGTCTCATGATTTCCCCCCGGCAAAGGGCTGGTTAGCTATAGGAGAGTTATCCGGAAACCTGGAAGATGTCCAGAGAGTTGTTTTTACTTTCAGCATTATTGCTGTAAAGATTCATGTTGTTCATTAGACCATGCAATGACCACAATCATCATAGTACTGAGGGATTTGATTGACAGCTACGGATGTAAATCAGCTCAGTTGTTGCTAGTGTTGTCATTGTCGAAAACTAGAATGAAACAGCAAAAATATATACACATCATCAGCATAAAGGTTTGTGAAAATCTTTACGTGTGCACTGAAAAGCATGTAAAAGCAATTCAAAATAAAAATCGTGTTTTTGTAATCGATTTTAAAGATTTTACGATTTTAAAGATTCAGTACAAAATATTAAGCGCTAATCAGCTTTGCAATCAGAGTTTGTAAAAAAAAAAAAAAAATGTAAAAATAAAAGCTAAATAAATAAATAAATATATTGATAAGGACAATGTATCACAGTATTAATATTATATCTTCGTATATATGTCCAGCCCTGCAGAGAAACTCTGATTGAACTCTCCCATGCTCGTTTCTACAATTATTAGTCTAATTTAAGCAGCAATAAATGGGCCCAGTGTCACCTTAGTAAGTAATGAGATCGGGAAGGAAAAAAAAAGAAAAACCTCATTACTCATTTGCCATGTAATTAAAGATATCTTACAGGAAGCTCAAAACATGCGCGGTGGTAATTTCTTTCGTGGGTATTATTTGCTCAAAGTGTGGCACTAATAAAAGCACACAAATTAAAAAGAGGAGGAAAAGCCTGCTGAGAATCTCATGTCCATAATTTGTCCACGATTTGCTCTTACAAAACGAGACGTGTCCCTGTGAGAAGCAGCAGATTTCATGCGGATATGCTGAAATAAGTGTGCACCTTCCAGAAAGAAAAGAAAATCTTCAGTATATGTGCATGCATACATGCTGTTTCAGCATTCTGCATTTAATGAGGCTTGATTAATGACTTTTTTAGCTTGATTTGTCATCTGTTTATAAAATAATACTCCCTTCTCTTCATTTATTCATCTGGCAGAAGCTTTTACTGTAAACAACTCGAGGCTGAACAGTGGCTTTCCAGCTCACAACCTTCCAGTGATATTGATTGGATTTGTACGGCTCACGCATTTAAATATATATTCTAACTTTATAATGTTCTTGCCTGAAAACTAGTGCATTCACATCTTGTCAGAATTACCATAATTACGAGTTTCTGACATCTGACTGAAAAAAAAAAAAACATTCACTTCTTCGCCAAACGTCTAATCACTAGTTTGCGGGTGGTGGGGGGTGTTTGGGAATATGCCCTCACTTCATATTGTGTTACGGCACATTATGAATAAACAAGGCGGAAAAAAACCAGCAGCGACTCCACAGATGAGGTAATTAAGAGTATAGTATCAGGATTTAACTCTAAATGTCTCTATCAAATGTTCTCTATTATTTTTTTTTCTAGTATAACAATTAGTATACTCAAAAAAAAAAATAAACGTCCCTTTTTCATGAGATTGTATTTCAAAGATGTGAAATCCAAATAAAAAAAAGATTTGTGAAATCCAAATCAGCTTTACAGATCTTTATTGGAAAGGGTTTATACAATGTTTTTCGTGCTTGTTCAATGAACCATAAATAATTATTGCACATGCACCTGTGGAACAGTCTTTAAGACACGAACAGTTTACAGGCGCTAGGCGATTACGGTCACAGTTACAATAACTTCGGACACTAAAGAGTCCTTTCTACTGACTCTGAAAAACACCAGAAGAAAGATGCCTTTCTTTGTCCTCCCTGCTGCAGGGAGGCATGAGGACTGCAGATGTGTCCAGAGCAATAAACTGTAATGTCTGTAATTTTAGGCCCTGTTTATGCTAGTGCGTTTTCGTGTTAAAACGCATAACTGTTGCTACGGCTACGCCTGTCGTACACTACACTACTCCGGCGTTTTCGACCCTTGAAAATGGAGACTTTTGGAAACGTTTTAGTTTGAAAACTCCGGCCTTGCGTTTCCGTGTAAACAGACCAAAACGAAGACTTTTGAAAACGAAGGCGTGGCTTCGCCCACATTCGCCCCCTGATTGGGTCTTCTGGATCAGCGCATATCCTTCCCTGATTCGTCAAGCCCCTATCATGTGACCATTACACCACCTTGATCGTATACACAACAACGCGGAGACTGAACCGCAAGCTTTGCTGGCTTTGTTATCATTCTTAGCAGCCATTGTGCAGTTCAATTCTGTATTTTATAATACTGCAGCTGCTACACGCACAAGAAGCGAGCTACGATTAGCGCGATCGGCAACAAATCTCATTTCGAGTGGCATAAGCCCGACATGGAACGCCGGTTTGTTGTGCCTGCCGGTGACTAGCAACCAACTTCCTGTTTACAATTGTACGCGCATGCCCAGTGTGCATGAATGGTCATGTGACATGCATATTTGGTCGTGTAGTGTGGATGGAGATCATTTCTGAAACGCAGTGTGGTCGAGGATCGTTTAAAAACGAAAACGCACTAGCATAAACAGGGCTTAAGACGCCTAAAACAGTGCTAAAGGGAGACAGGAAGGACAGCTGATCGTCCTTGCAGTGGAAAATGTTACACATGTAACCATGTGTCCCCCAGACGTGATCGAGAACCTGCAGATGCCTTGGTGGAAGTGTGGGGTAACATCTCACATGCAGTCCATGAGGATGAGATGCACTGTAGTACTTAAAGCAGCTGGTGGCCACCAGATACTGACTGTTCCTTTTGATATCGACCTCCACTTTGTTCAGGGACTCATTATTCCATTTCTGTTCCTCAAATGTTTGTGAAACTTGTTCAGTTTATGTCTCAGTTGTTGAATCCTTTTATGTTAATACAAATATTTACACGTTAAGAAATTTGCTGGAAATAAAAGCAGTTGAATGTGAGAGGGCGTTTCTTTTTTTTTTTTTTTTTGCTGAGTATATTATTTAGCTTCCTATCTGTAAAACATCAAGCTGTCGTGTTCACCTTTATAGAAATGACTCATTTTTGAGTCTCGTTTTGGAACATGATTTCTGTGAGGAATTATTGAAGTTTTAATGTTCAGAATTGCCACTGCTAATACTAGTTAGCTAACTAACCTGAGCTAACGTGACAGAAATTCTGAGAGAATTGTAGCTGATATCCATAAAAGTTTGAGCTAGCTATCTAACTTGAGCTAATCTGACAGGGATTCTTGCAGAATTTTTTATTCATGAATGCTAATAATCTTCACTATAAACTAACATGAGCTAACCTGACAGATTTTCTAATAAGATTGGTCATATTTATAATCGTCTGTGATCTTTCAACAACAACAACAAAAAATATGGCAGCTAGCTAACCTGAGCTCACCTGACAAGAATGCTGAGAAGATTTTTGTCATATTTATAATTGTTTACGATATTCCCTGCTAATACTAGCTAGTTAGCTAGCTAACCTGAGCTCACCTGACAAGAATTCTGAGAAGATTTTTGTCATATTTTTAATTGTTTACAATATCCCCTGATGATACTAGCTAGCTAGCTAACCTGAGCTCACTTGACATGATATCTGATTGGATTTTTTTTTGTCATATCCATAAATCTGTAATTTCTTGCTAACTTAGAGTTAACTCTCAGAGTTAAACTGAGAGGATGTTTATAATATTGACTGCTAGCCAGTTAGTTAAGCTAGCTAACTAATACGAGCTAACCTGGGAGGATTTCTGAGAGGATTTCCCCCCCCATAATTGTTGATAATTTTCCCTGAAAGCTAACAGTGAGCTAACCTGACAGGATTTCTGTGAGGATTTTTCTCTTATTCAGATATGTTTATAATCTTTGTTAATGCTATCCAGATAGTTGACCTAAAAAAAAAAAAAAACGTCCAAATCCTGTTTTGGCAAACTGTTTTCAGTCATACCAGACCAGGCTACTATGTGCTACTAGATATTACTCTGTCGAGAGACCCATATACCAGAAACAGATCAACAAGATGATGTTTAAACATGGATTTAACAAAAATGACACAACATAAATGACACAACTAGTCGGGTTTTCTTTTCAGGGGTCTCCAGTTACTGGACAGGCATGTAAAGTACCCTTATATATTCATGCATCAGTGTAAGAATCTGACAGGCCAAGCTTTTTTCCACTAACATCTTTTTACCAGCAAGACGACTGACCTTTTTTTTTTTTTTAAACTGAAGGGCAGGACTTGCATAATACAGAACCCATGCTGAGCATTACACTCCGCCTCATTCACATTTCAAGCACTGACCTGTGTATGTACTCACACTGTCTCTGGACATGTTCATTGCTTCAAATGTGTAAAAGACAGGCACAGTGTGTGTGTGTGTGTGTGTGTGTGTGTGTGTGTGTGTGAGAGAGAGAGAGAGAGAGAGAGGGAGAGAGTGCTTTCTCTGTCGCCTGAAGACCATCCCATCTTATTACGCCAATAAAATGTCTGACATGAAGTAAATCCTTCGCTGATACCTAACCATGAAAAATCACAATCCCTGCCTCCCTCCTTATAGATTTTATTTCTGTAGCTCTTTTCAGTAAATTAGACACAGATTATGGGAAATAGCTTTCAAAACAGCAAAAAAAAAAAAAAACCAAACAAATGTAGTACTTTTAAGAATATTTCAGAGCGAATCCATTACATTTACATTATATGTTTCTAAAGCTGATTTGTAAAAACAGTTGGAAGAAAAAGTAAGACATCATTTCTTTGACACACACACACACACACACACACACACACATGAAACATTCATATAGTCATAAATAAGCAAAGCGGTGTGTTTTAAAGTGGCGGCTGAGGTTATGGGTTGCTTTAGGAGAACGAACCAGTTTTGAGACGAGTTTAGAAATGGGAAGCGAGGTGAAATCCAAAACAAACACTGTGTCCAGACAGTAAACACTGCAGTGCTCTAAATAACATTACCCAATATTATAGACCTACTGTTTTATACACGCCGCGTTTTAAAGCAATAAAAACGGATTGTGTATGAGATATATATCGTGATTAGAAAGCTTTCAGGCCACTTAACAGGACATTTTAGGGAAATTGTGTGTAAACTAATAGCCATGTGCATAGAGACACAGTCGCGGACTCGCGTAAACGTCCATTATAATCGCACAGTGAGCCGCAGCAGCTTAAAGGCTACCATTAGTGAGTGAGCATTTTAGCCTGTGTGTGTGGTGTGTGTGTGGTGTGTGTGTGTGTGTGAAGCGCAAAGTGATGAGCCATTAAAGATGCTTCAGAGGCAGGAGAACTGCAGGATGCCCGGTGCTGTGTGTACGCTGGATCACATCACTAGACACCGCAGGAGGGCTACACGCAAGTGCTCAGAGAGACTTATCCAAGGAGGCTGTTGTCATGGCACCCCTGATGGGGGGTTGGGAGTCGAGTGAAAAGTGATGGCACACGCGTTTGATGTCGGTCACGTGGGCCGTGCGCGAGCACTGGCTTGCTTTGTTCTGTCAGCATCTCTCTGCTCAGTCACACTCGCGGCCCGGTCGAGGTGGGGGAAGGAACTGTATAGCGAAGCATATCAACATTCTGTCACACACACACTCGCTCCTCAGGAGACACGTCGCTCCTTACGGGTGCCAGTTCTGCTCATCAGAAGAGATTTAAGCCCCAAATGGAACAGAGGGGGGTGCGGTTTCAGTTCCAGCACCTTCAGCCTTCAAACACACACACTGAGACACTGAGCATTTAAACTGCTGCTGCAAAGCAACACCTATTCAATCCAGTCTGTTTACAACATTCACATCCTCTGTTTGAGAAGACACAGCTGATACTGGTGCAGCTGGACTCTATAAAAAATCTATTTTCATGGTAAAATTCACACTCATTCATGACTGCAGTAATGACCACACGGGCCGCGCCGAGAACCGTGATAATAAATGTTTTAAAATATGAACGTGTGCATATTATAATTATATCAATATATGTATATACTCTTATAATGACATATAACAGAATATTTTATATGCATTTATATTTGTACATCATTTAGGTCATATAGAATTATATAATGTGCATACATTGTTATAGAAATATATACTGTTTTATTTATTTATTTACATATAAAGTGATTTAAATAAAGTTAGCATAGATATTTATTATAACGAACATTTATTCATAATTTACAGATGCTGTGATATACATTTTTTAAAAGGGTTCTACTTGGAACCCTTATTAAAAGGAGAACACGAGAAACAGGAGAAAACCTTTCGAGTTTCTAGTTTTAAACTTTCTTTAGGTGAATAGTGAAGGGTGCGCTGGTTGACCCTCTGTGGAAACCCATGTGCATCTCTAGACGTCAGATTTTTAAAAGCTAAATCCACTCTATTGCTAATTAGCATTAAGAAAAAAAAGATCATCCATGCTTGCGGTGGTCTGAAATCCATGAGAACACCGCCGCAGTCCTGCCTCCCCCGGAGCGAGAGACGAGAGACGAGAGACGCGGAACGCCGCAGTGAGTTGCTCCGGGGAAGCATGGAAGGAAAAAGATGGAATAAACGAGATGAGAGAGGAGGGAGCGAGAAAGACAGCTTTGCGACACTCAGCACTTCTGATCAGAAAAGCTAACCCCAAACCAGTCATTTGTGGCGAGTGTATGTGTGTGAGTGCGTTGTCCTCGTGTTCCTCGGAAATGCTCCGGCACGGAAAGCGCATTCCGACGCCGAAATGCTGTGTTTGGGTTCAGACGAAGCTTGAAACCACATCTGGAAACATTATTCTTGGAAGACAGGTCATTATGTGTCTTAAACAACAGAGGGAGAAAACCGAAAGGGAAAAATGGAACACGACGGAACGTATAAACAAGAACTGGAGGCAACTAGACGAACAAGTAGCCACAACAACATCATCTCGTCTATGTGGAGGATGAATTCTTCAACGGTGTCATCATCACAGTAACTGAGATCAGACAATACAGTGCACATGTTTAGTTATGACTCGAAAAGCTCAAACAAACAACCATGGAGTAGCTGTGTTTATGAGCAGCTATCACTGTCAGTGGCTTAACCACTCCCTCATTCATTCTTTAACATCACCAAACTATGATCCCTAGGGTTAGGGTTAGGATTAGGGAATACAGGAATATACCAGTATTTTAATACCATTGGTTTAATGGCTTTGCTGATAGGATAGTTTCTCTCACCCAAATAAACAGCAGAAAAGTCAATATGCATTATATGTGTGTGCTGTTATAGGAACATAATCATACGATAGGGTGGTGGGATTCGGCCCAACACCAAGCGGATTTACCGTTACCACCCTGAAGTGGGTTATTGTGCTCTTGTGTTATGACAGCACATAGCAAAGTGTTTTATTCCTCTTAGGATACGTCTACATTAAACCGGATAAATTTGAAAACGCATCTTTTTCTCTACTTTTTCTCTGTTGTGCCTGCCGTCGCGTTTGAACGCTTTGTTTAAGATTAACGTCACTTTGTACAACCTTCCGATTGCATTTTTCAATAAACGCCGCTCCGTACATGGGTAGGAAAGTGCTTTTGTTTTCGGATCTATCCGGATTAACGTGGACGTAGCCTTGTACCGGTGTAATTTGCTAACATGTTTAGAAATGTACTAAAGAACAACACGAACATATGTTTTTGTGTTTATAGTTGGATTATTTTTTTATTTTTTTTTCTTCGTAGAACGTCCTCAAAACTAGACTGTAATAAAGCACTGACACTGGAGACTCATTCCAAAAAGAATTAGCTAAATCACCGTATCAACAGTTACACACGATTTAAAAAAAAAATGTGTATTAATATATTATATTATGTATTATGTATGACGATAATGTATTATAGAAGACTACTGACCAATCAGATTTGCTGTTTGCTATTTTAAAGTAGGAACGTCTGTTTTTTTGGGTCCGTGGCTGAGTGGTTAGGATTCTAGACTACTGATCAGAAGGTTGTGATTTCAAATCCCATTTCCTCCAAGCTTTCACTGTTAGGCCCTTGATTAACCCCTTTGCTCGATCTGTCTACTGTATTTTACTTCGAATCAATGAATCAATGCTACATCTGAACATTGTATACAGCGTTGCAGTTTCTTGACATATAGGACGAGTTATCCGATCAGCTATTGTGTACAGAAACTTGTGAGCGGCTAGGAAACTAGGCGTGGCCTATATGATCTTTTTGAAGACATCTTGCATGTCATCATACTTGAAGTCTATGTATGACGATATATATATATATATATGTATGTATATACACAACCAGCAACAAAGTAGTGTTGTATTTCATTGAACGTCTACAGAAATTTGTATAAAAGGAAAAATTGTAGCCTAACTTTTTGTTTTTTTAAACCCCCAGAAGAATAATTGTACTGCGGTATACCCATACCATTCTCATTATCTGAGAGTTGTATTGCATCGTGTGACCCGTCTCATTTATCAGCATCAGGATGACGATATTATATCATCATTAGATCGGAAACCCAGATTTGTGTGGATTTGATGAGCGATGGCTGCGTGAGCTGTGTATTTCCCTGTATATTAGTCAGCAGAAACGTGTGACGGTTCTTATCTGTCAGCTTTTTCTGCGTGTTTGTCTAGAAACACAGTCGGCTACAAACACAGTCACCGCAATGCTTTCTGCTTTTGTTTGTCCTATTTTTTTTCTCGGCATAACCACAATACTGCACCTCTGGCAACACTCATACACGCACACACGGTGCAGCTTGCGAGCTCTCAGCCCTGTGGTTTTGGGTTAGACTCGGTGTGAGAGGAGCGACTGGCTCGTGGGCCTCTGGTTCCATTTCTGCAGCTCTGGAGTTTCCGTTAGCTCACGACGCGGGCGTGACTTTCCTCCTCAGCGTGGATGGCGTGATGGAGTGATGGCATGATGGCGTGGATGGTGAGGCGCTAGGCAACGGTGACCCTCTGACCCGCTCAAGACGAGCTCATCTCAGCTGGGTTTTGTAGGCGAGACACCTACAGGTGCATTTTTTTTTTTTTAAAAATGCAGCCTCAGTCTTTCTGGAATTTTCTCAGATATTTCGCGCTGTGGGCGGAGCAGCTGATGAGCCACGCCCTGAGCACCTCGATGACCAAAACTGACCTCGTGTGATGTAAACAAAAAGAATTGAAATCTGCTTCTCTTCACACTGCCCTTCTTTCACCTTTTCCTTTATTCCATCTCTCATTCTCTTTTTCATTTATTCTATCACTCTCTTCTTTGTCTTTCACTCTCTGTCGTTCTTTTTTTTCTTTTTCTCACCTCCTTTGACCCTGAACTCTATTTAGCTCTCTCTCTCTCGCTCTCATTCTTTATCATTCTTGACATCTCTTTTATTTGTCTCTCATTCTTTTCCCCTCCTTCTTTGCCTCTTTTCTCGCTTCTCTCTCTCTCTCTTTCACTTCCTGATTATTTCCTTCTCACTTTTTGTCGTTCTTAATCTCTCTTTTATTTCTCTCCTGCTTCATCTCCATTTATCCTCCCTTCTCTCTGTCTCTCTTTCTTATTCTTTCTCTCTGTCTCTCTTTCTTATTCTTTCTCTCTGTCTGTCTTTCTCGCTTCTCTCTCTTTTATTCTCCTTCTCATCCGCCCCCTCATTGTTCGTCTCCCTTTTATACTTGCTTTCTCTTTGTTTTGATAGTGCTCTTCTTTCTCTCGTTTTTCTCACCTTCTCTCTCTCGCTTCTTCTCTCTTTTCCATTATTCAGTCATTCTCACTGTTTTTCGTTCTTGATGTCTCTTTTATTTCTCTTCTCTTCATTAGTTCTCTTCGTTTTATCTCCTCAGTCTCATCCTTTTGCTCTTTTTTTTTCCTCACCTCTTTCTCACCCTTCTCTCTTTATTAGTCTCTCTCGCACTTGCTCTTTAGTTTCTCTCTCTTCTTCCCACCTTTCCGTTCTTCCGTCTCTCTCCAACTCAGTATTTCTAATCATTCTCAATCTCTCGTTTATTTCCCTCCTTTTTTCTCTCTTCATGTTCCGTTCTCTCTTTCTTTTAATTTTTTTTCCTCTTTGCCTTTCTTGCGTCTCTCTTCCTTTCTTTCTCATCCTTCCCTCTTTCTTGCTCGTTTGACATCTTTCCTTTTTCTCATCTTCTCTCTCTCTCTCTCTCTCTCTCTCTCTCTCTGTCTTTCTCCATCTATATCTCTTGACACCGCTCTTCCCTTCTTGTCACCTTTCCATTATTCCTTCTATCTTTCACTCGCAGTCTTTCTCGCATTTATCGTCACATCTCTTTTATTTCTCTCACTTTTTTCTCTTTTTTTATTTCTCTCTCTTCATCCTTCCCTCACTTATTCTTGTTCTCTCTTTCTCTTTCTTGCATCTCTCTATTTTCCTCTCCTTCTCGTCCACCCCCTCATTATTAGTCTCTAACTTGTACTCGTTTTTCTCCTTTTTCTCTACCCCTGACTCCCACTTTTTTTTTTAGCTCGCTCACTCTTTTTCTTTCTTTCTTTCTTTCTTTCTTGTCCTCTCACTCATTCTCTCTCCCTCTATTTTCATCTCCTAACATGTCTTTTTTTCCCATTTTCCCTTCTTTCCATCTCTCATTCTTTTTCTCATTTATTCACATATCCTATTCTTCTTCACCCCCCATTTTCTATCACTCTGTTCTTTGTCTTTCACTCTCTGCATCATTCTTTTTTCTTTTACTTACCTCATTTGACCCCAGACCCTGTTTAGTTCTCTCTCTCTCTCTCTCTCAATGTTACTCTTTCATTCTCTCTCTCTTTACATCCTGTGTATTTCTCTTTTTACTACATATTCTACCGTACCCTTGCTGTCTCTCTCACTTTCTTTTTCAACATCTCTTTTACTTTCTTTCTCTTTTTCCTCTCCATCTTTTCCTCCCCCCCTCTCTCTCAATCACTCTTTCATTTTCCTTTACTCTTTCTTTTTTTTTTTTTTTTTGCTTTTGCTTCTTTTGCTCTTCCTTAGTATCTCAAATTCTTTCTCTTTCTCTCTCTTTTATTTTTTATTTCTCTTCTTTCTCTCCCTTCCCTCATTGCATCTCTCCTTCTCTCTCGCTCTCCTGCATTTTATTGTTCTCTCGTACATATTTCCTTTTCCTTCCTCTCTTTTTGTCTCTCTCGCTAGTTTTTTCTCATTCTCTTTCGCTTATAATCTCGCTCTTCTTGGACTGTCCCTTCTTCGGTCATCCCCACTTGCTCTTTCTCACATTCTCTTTTTTTTCTCTCCGTTTTCCGTTTTTGTCTCACTTTCTCCGTCTCTCTTGCTTTTATGATCCATTTATCTCTCTCTCTCTCTCTCTCTCTCTCTCTCTCTCTTCCTACCTCTTTCACTCTCTTTTGCCATTCCTTCTTCTCTCTGTCTTTCTTTGCCTGTCTCTTCTCTTATTTCCAGTTCCTCTTTTTCACACCTTTCTCTGCACTTTCTCTCATTTCTTCCCTCATCCTTTCTCAGCTTTTCTTTCTTTCCAGACTTTAATGTCAAGCCTGTGTCTGTGTGTGTGTGTGTGTGTGTGTGTGTGTGTGTGTGTGTGTGTGTGTGTGTACATGTACGGAGGCCAGGAGCGTGACTGTTAGTGGAGCGGAACCAAACGGCTCAATTCAACAAGCACACACAAGGAAGCAAACAAAAACACACACATGTGCACATGCCGAAAGCCTCACCACGTTGCCATGAAAATAAAAAGGAAAAATAAATACACGCTGTTGTGTGTGTGAGGACCGTTTGTATAGAGTAATCTCGTCATGTCTAATGCTATAAACGCAGGGCACATTTAATTCCAGTATTTTCATACTGTGTGTGTGTGTGTGTGTGTGTATATATATATATATATATATGTGTGTGTGTGTATTAGTGTTTGTGTTGCATGTTGACATGGAAAGTATGAAAGCATGGTTGTCTTGGTGCTGCATAAGACACGTGGGTGTATGACTGTGTGTGTGTGTGTGTGTGTGTAGACTAGGTTTAGTGACGTTAGCAATAGACTAGCGTACTAGCATTATCAAGGCTACTTTGCATAGTGTCTTTTTAACCAGTTTATTCAATTCAATTCAATTCAATTCAATTTTATTTGTATAGCGCTTTTTACAACAGACATTGTCTCAAAGCAGCTTT
>JANDJT010000196.1:182203-207995 GCA_024331685.1 Stegophilus panzeri | reverse complement strand
CCTTTTTTTTTTTCCCCATTTCTAAATGCTACATGAACCTAATAAATTTAATGACTTAACCATTGTAAATACGGTATTGTGCAGAATTCATTTTCATGCATTTCAATTGCTAGTGTTATATAAATGACAGATTTTTTGTCAAGACACCATTTCTGTTTATGAAATAAAGAAACTTATCATGTACTACCTTTCTGTTTTTCCCCCCTATTCAGATCCGCAGAAAATCTATAGAGGAAAATGTGCTACATTTATCCCATCTATGGAGGATGCTCATGTGTTTGTTTGTATTTCTAAAGCATTTGAGATCCTTAATAATAATACGTGTGGAGTAAAATGGCATCAAATATACAGACACCGAAACATTGGAAATATTGAAATCATGTAGGATGTGCGCAATATAGCAGTTATAGGTCGATGGAAAGCTACCGTCATGACATGAGAATCAGATTTGAAAATGAACATGTGATAATTCCTATTACACCACAGTGCTATTGAATTCTCCATTCTGATTGGTCAGAAGGATTCGTTTTCTGCACTCTAGCTGCAGGTTCATATAAATGCACTTACTTTAAGTAACACATTATTGTTTCGACAGCAACAACGTCCGTAAGGACTTGTATGGATTAAAAACGTGTAGTCATTGATATGGTGATTTATTGATTTATTTATTTTAAACATTTATGGAAGGAGTCTCCAGTGTAAGAACTTTGTAACAGTCGGAAGTTTTAAGTTTGTTTTCCAACACAGAATAGTCTTCTTTACGAGTTTGCACTTTTCTAATACTGCCTTATTATCGTCCTAATGGAGACAGAATGGTGAGGGGATGACTGTTTATAACATCATTCATACCACTAACTTGTCTCGCAGACCTTCCACGTCATTCAGTGTACCTATAAATGGTTACAAGTATGACGTGTTGTTCGTTAATAAGTTCAAACTTGTAATCATTCGCAAAATTGCTGCGGTATAAGAGGAATAAGACGCTTCAGGGATGTGATGTTATTTGCAGAAATTGATTATTTTCCATTAACATCGCTTATTTAATGAACTACGATTTCATAAACGTGACCCCAGGGTCAAGAGTTACACCTATAGGAGATAAAGGACGTTACTGATGTGGATTATGTGCAAAAACAGACCAAAGAAAAGAAAACGTGTAGCATTTTCAGCAGACTGCAATAATGTGTGTGTCTGAACTTCATTTGTATTGACGTATATTAATGAGGACTGTGGTTCCCGGATATTAATCAATACCGCTGTTCAGAGCACAGCTATTGATGACTGAAGCTAATTCAGGAAGCTACACAGCTGTCCCAAAAACCTCACGACAGGCCAACAACTTTCAGTCCGATGTTTATAACAGTTCTAAGTGGACTCGTTTGTGTTAAATGTCGTTTTAGTAGTGGAGTTAGCGTTGGACATTTTAAACCATGTCCAATGTGTTGTGAGAAGTGTGATGTCACTGTCAAAACATTTCAAAAGAAGACATACGTACATACATACGTACAGTTTAGAACAATTCATGTCAAATAAATATACAGTAAGCCGAAATTAACAAAGACCAGATTTGCATTAAATTGCATTAAGTTAAAAAAAAAAAAAGGAGAAAAAAAAGCTTCTTTTTTTTTTTTTTTTTTTAAACAGGAAGACCATATAAATGAAGTCAAATCTCAGTGCTGATATATCTCCAAAGAATACTATTGTCCGCTTTCAAAAGAAGACTTACACAGAATTATTGATCATTTCATTCAAAATACAGTCCATATGAATGAAACTAAGGCTCTAGTTCATAGTACATTTACAGTTGTGGTCTTCGAGCATGGTTTTAATATGCAATATGCTCAGTTTTTATGTGCAAAAATTCCATTGTCTCTAATTAAGTGCATCTGTGTGTGCAAAGCTCTGTGCAAATGGACACAAACTGTTTACACAGAACATAAACCAATATATATACCAGAAGCCAAAGTGATGACCCACTTTTTTTGGTGTTTTGAAAGGTTGACACTTCAACAAGAGTTCACTTTTTCATGATGGAAGACAGCTCCAGGATCATGCTCTGAAAGAGGGAAAAAATGAAAGATCTCATTATTATTATTATTATTATTATTATTATTATTGTTCTCATCATTATTATTATATGGAAATACACCACATGCACTGATTCATATGACGTATGTAAGTGTACTAAATAATATAAAATACATGTTCATGTCTTTTTTTTAACTGAACATATATCTGTTCTTTAATAGTACTACAACACAAACAGTAAATATTTGAACGGGTACCCATATTACAAATCAGTTACAGTAAAGTAATTGCACTTACAATTACACTTTTAGAACTAATAATAATAGGTTCTTTAGGTCGTTAAGGGTTCTTATGCTGCAGTGTTGCCGAATCCTCGAATCTGATTGGTCAGCAGGTGTTGCTTAATCTTCTATAACAGTAACAATGACAGTAGTTCTGGCCGTTGGAATAGTTGGAAAATTGCTGTGGTATAAGAGGAATAAAGCACTTCAGTTATGTGCTGCTATAGGAAACTAATCAGCTCTGGGTGGGAACAGGAACTAATGCCACATCACACGACCACATTGTTGATTTTTTTCCTATAAGAGCATGCCCCTGTTATGCTTTATTCCTTACTTAAAGTACTCTAATTAGTCTAAAAGTATAAAAGCCCTCTCTGGTCGAGAAACAGTACATAACAGAATTTTAAAGGGATAAACCAAATGCTTTATGGTTCTAGATTCTAGAGTGCTTGTCATTACATACACCTCATGCAGATGACCTTTTTGTCCTGAGAATAGGTTCTTACCATTGACATGCGGCGCCCACCGGCAGGTGGAGGGGTCATGGCAGGGCTTTCACTCTGAGCTAGCCGCTTGGCCTCTGACTCTGAGTCGCTTTTGGACACTGGACTGTCTAGTTGAATGGCCAGTCTGCTTTCAGAAAGCCCTCGGGACATGAAGCTAGCTTTCCTACCTGTGGGGTACTGTTCTGGCGAATCACTCTCCTCACTCAGGTCCTTGCGTGCACTCACCCGACTTTGCTTGCGTGCAGAGTTCTGAAGGGATGTTGAGATCTCGATGTTGCTGGCTCTGAGGGACGCTCGAGGTAGCTGACAAGCACCCTTCAGAGGGCCGGATACCTTGGGTCCGGAGTCGTCACTGCTGGAAGAGTGGCCACGGTTGTCCATGGTGGAAAGCCGCTCTGTGGCCCCTAGTTGACCATTGGCCTGGAACTCACTCTGGCTTGAGATACGTGGCTGCTTGGTGTGCTCAGATCCAGGAGCATCACTGGTTTGTGCCTCAGGGATGGGCAGAGGGTTACTAGTGGTCATATGGGGTGGCAAAGCTTCCATCTGCTCATCGGTCACTATGGCATAGGATGTTTGGGTCATGTGTGCATATTTCTGTGGCAGGCAGTCTGTAAGGACACATGCTTGCTGCACCATGGAGTTTTTCTTTGACCTGCAAAGACTCTCATCATCTCCACCATGCACATTGCCATATATGCTCTGCTTGATCTTTCTCACTCCCAGGTGAAAGATCTCCAAGATGTTTAGGAAGAGGGAAACCCCAGCAATGCCCAGCATGAAGTTCATGAAAATATTTTTCTCTGTTGGCCTAGACACAAAACAGTCCACAATGTTGGGACACGGGTCTCTCTCACACTTGTACAGTGGGGCCAGTCCAATACCGTAAAGGGCATATTGACCCAGTATAAAGCCCACTTCCACCACTGACCTGGTTAAAATATGAAACACATATGTACGCAGTAAGGAACCTCTCAGAGGGGCCTTCCTGACTCTCTTCTGTTCTTCCAGTTTCCTCAGCTCCTTCTCAATCCTTTTGTGTTCATCAAAGATGCCCTCCATCCCCTCCAGCTCAACTTTAAGCTGGGCTTTCTTCTTATGCCTCTCCTTCTCCAGAGCACGCAGCCGGTACAGTGCATGGCCCATGTACACCAGAGAAGGTGAGGATACAAAGATGATCTGCAGGACCCAGTACCTGATCAGGGAGATGGGAAAAGCTTGGTCATAGCAGACATTCTTGCACCCGGGCTGCTCCGTGTTACACACAAACTCACTTTGCTCATCATCCCAGACGTCCTCAGCAGCAACTCCAAGGACCAGCATGCGAAAGATAAAGAGGATGGTCAGCCAGATTTTGCCCACGATGGTGGAATGGATGTGAACTTCCTCCAAGATGCTTCCCAAAAGGTTCCAATCACCCATTTTTGGTTTCACATAGCCTAAAGTTGTATGAGAGTGCAAAACATACCCTTAACTTTTGATTAAGGAGGTAGATACAATCTAAGGGGGGGGGAAAAAGTTACATCTAAAATGGTCCTACAGTTTCTCTCTCTGGGGGAAACCCTTAAAAGTTCTATGTAGTACCCCAAAAACAAGGGTTTTCCTTCCAGAACATGCTCCTAAAACTATGAACTCCCCAAGGAAACCTTGAGGACCCTTCTAAGAGTGAACAAAACAGAAAAACTTACACGATTCAGATTGTCTTAAAGATGACTCTCAGCGCTGATTCGTTATGACGACGGACACAACGCTAGCTGTGCACCACCAATTTCTTCCCTTCTTTAAAGCAGGTGAGCTCCTCTCTCTGGGCATAGCTTCAGTAAATGAATCCCGGACCTAAAGCACGCTATGAACTAATACAAGGTTTCTATTGATCTGTGGCCAGCTGGACAGCACCCTCAGGGCAATAGCTGGCACAACTCGGTCACTGAAAACATAAGGGGAGGGGCATTTTCTAGTCTCAGTACCCACCCCTGTAGATTCAGATTTTGAAGCAGGACGTTTTAAGGGCCATGCACTAAAGTAAACTCCTTTCCTCACTGTCCGAGATGAATCAACATCTAACACTGAATCCTCTAACTGTGTCTTACTTTTTAACACCTGCAGCATTATTCCAAAAGCAACTGTGGACTCATATTTAAGTTTATACACCTAAAACTGAACATTATATAGTCAGATTAATAAAATTAAATGAGTGATGCTTACAGAACCAGATGATTCAGGCATCATCTTCTGAACTGCTATAGTCCAAGCCATTTTTTGCTACACCAAAAATCCAAGATGGAGCCAAGATATATTCTAAGGTGACTGGAAATCAAATTTTTCAGTTTTACATAAAGAATGAAAACAATGAACACACACACAAAAATCAGTAAACAGTAGCTGAACGCAGTAGGATGAATAAAAGCTTTTGAAAGTCTGAATACACACTTAACACACAGACTTGAAATAAATTAACTTTATTTTAAAAAGTGAAAAAGTTTCCTGCATTTTACAATATTTACAGAATATTTATTCAAACAGAACGTCTGACAAGAAGGCTGTCTTGCAATCTCTGTATTCAGGACAAAATAAAAATGCTGTAAATTTATTACATAATAAAAGCCTTCCAATAACTCTCACATTTATCGTATATACACAAAAAAAAGCCTGAAGGCCTGGTGATAATCTGAGAAGCAAGAACATCCTGAGTTCAGGATAACGAGACTGAGACCAAAAAAAATAAAAAATAAACACACAACTGTTCAATTATTAACTTGAAAGAAACTACTATGAATTGGCATGAACTGGATGCATGTTTATTTGAAGTCTTTGAGAAGCATGCAAAAAAAAAAAAAAAAAAAAGGGAACCAAGTTCTGTATGATAATGTTGGTAACAGTTTATATTTTCTGGGTAATTAAAGACTTCTTGAGCACAGGTATATGGTATGTCAGGCTTTACACCACCTCATACTTCTCATTCAAGCATCTCTTAGAGGTAGATGGTACTAGGCGAAAGATACTCCAGTGTCTTCAATGGAAAGCCATTTAATCACCTCAGGTTCAGTTTGTTCCGACATTATGTTGTAAAGAACCTTTTCGTTGTTATTCATCTTGAACAGCTGATTTCCACCTTAACTGAAATAAAATTACACTAAATGAACTCTATGGGTGACCTATAAACTTAAATGTAGGCGCCAAAGTAGAAAACAATGACTCTCGCCCAGAGTACTGTAGATTATTTCACAGTGCTTCATTCGTCAGAATAACACTGAAAAAACAACAACCAAAAAAACCAACTCCAGCTTGTCCAGTGACGAGAACATTCTGCTGGTTTCTTTTCCTGTGGCACGTGCCCCATTATTAAGAAGAGATAGCCATTATCCTTCAGCCTCAATGGCTCAGCTCTCCATTTTCTCCTTCTTCTTAAACAGTTTCATGAGCTGGGTGAACCGCTCTTCAATCTGTACCAGGAAAGGAACAATGTTAGGTTAAGCATTGGCTATAGATCTCAAATCTACCTCAGATATAGTTAGTTAATAAATACAAAAAAAAAAAAAAAATACCTGTGCTTGTGACTTTCCCATCTTGGATGACAGAGCAGCAAATGTTTTAGCGGAAGCTCCTTGTGTTTTGAGTGCAACAAGAATATCTCGGTCTTCCTCCCTTTAGAAGTAAAAAAAAAAAAAAATACATAATAATACATAATTTCTCAATTCCTCAATTCTTGGCAATGACTAACTGTGGACACAACATTAGCTACAGCAGCCAAAGTCTAAAATACACTCACCTGGTCCAAGTCACCACCACTTCTCCTTTTTTCCTGATGACGTTCTTTGCAGAGAGACTGTTCGGAGACAACTGAGGAGACGGAGTCTTGATCTTCTTTGATGGAGTCTTCTCATTTTTATCCTTGGACGATTTTGACTTCTTTTTGTGCCTTTGCTTTTCTTGTTTGTCTTGCGATTTCTCTCTTCTAGAACGTTTTGATTTTGCCCCTGAATGATGCTTTTTACGCTTCCTGGACACCCTGTGGCATGCGTTGTTCAGCTCATGCTCAGATTCTGTGGCAGCAGTGACTCCATTGGCATCAGAATTTTCATCAGCTTGCTCGATCTGGTTCTCGGAGGTTTTGGGCAAGGTGGCTGGACTGCCTCCTGCAAGGACACCATTTGAGGTGTTCTTGTTTGATATTTCAGCTTCGCTTCCTTCATTTGATGTGACCTGAGGCTGACCTGCCAAGGGTAGACTCTGATCCGATGTACGCGAGGACAAAACCTCTGCGGATGGCAGCGTTTGTCTGTGTTCCTGTTTGGGTTCCTCTTGTACCCCAGGAGAAGTATGTCTGATCCGAACTATAAAGTGATCATTGGACCTCTCCATTACCTCTGCCTGCATAGGCAAGTTTGGTTTGAACTGGAATACTGCTGAATTTGTAGCCACCCAATTTCCACTGGCACTTGACGGACTACTGGAGTCGTCCGATTCGAGAGACAGGTGAATATCTTGCACGGTGGCATCTTCTCCGTCAAGAAGTGTATCCTCGCTGTAGTGGGCACTGATGACGTTGCTTGGTGTGATCAGCGGCTGTAAATTATCTGGGTGCAAGAAACTCAAGTGGCCTTCTGACTTCAGGGGTGAGGGAATGGTAAGGGATACGGCCAAATCTTCAGACAAAATAGAGAAAGACTGATGGGAACTCGATGTGGCCACAGCAGGGGCAGACTGGTTAGGAAGAGCATTAGATGGGACCTCCAACATGCAGCTTTCATCAAGGAGCGCTGGATTTAATGGCATTTGAAACTTGTAAGGTGAAATGGATGTCCATGTTGTGATGAGCTTCGACGGTGTTATCATTTTGCTGGGTGTCATGATGCCGACGAGACTCTCTCCAGCTTGACCTTCTTTCCGTGGAGTGTTGAGTGGCCAGTTTTGATTATCACCAGTCTCTAGCAGGTCGGACCCTTGCAAGAGGCATCTGAATATATCTCCCATTTGGGAATCAGTTACCAAATTAAAGGTCAGACTTGATGTTTGCTGCTCTGTCAGAATTTCAAAGTCTGCCCTATCTTGTATTGATCCACTGTGAGAAAGACGGCGGGTATAGTTGGAGGTTTTGTTCTCATGGGCGGGGACACTTTCTTGGAGAGATTTCTCAGAGGATGAAACCCCTTGTGGCTGATTAGACTGGTTAGGTGTGGATACCTCTGGTACCTTGGCCCCCTCCTCCATGGTTGCGTTTATGTTTTTACCACTGCTACCTAAGCCTCTACATGGCAAACTGTTTAAATAAGCTATCTTCTCCTGCACCTTTTGGCCCTCGCTTTCCTCGACTTCACCCTTGGATTTTTTATGTGGTCTGTTTTCAGTTGTGCTCAAAGGTTCTTTAGATTGCAGCTTGCACGAATCCACATTTAAATCCTCTTCTGCCTTAGGATTTGACTGCTTACGTTTTAAAGATGGTTTATTCTTGGAAAGATCTGGAACACCTTTAAGTCCTGCTTTCAGTTCCTTAAACAGGAAATCAAACTGGCCATCTACAAAGTTCCACAGCTTCTGTTTGAGATCTTCGGCTCGTTGCTCAAAGATACGGTTCACGATGCCGTTGTTCGAGACCTTGCTCATGACGGAAGAGATGATCTTATTGAGCAGAGGTTTGATTTCATTTGCATGACTGCAGAATTTGCTAAAGTTAACGCTGTCAACAAATTCGGTGAAAGACGCCTGAGACATTTCAACGATGCAGCAAAAAGCTGGTTTGGTGACGTTTTTGTGAAGTTTCATGTACTTTCGTCTCAACTCTGACCGTATAAACAACAACATGTTCATAAATTCAGCAGAAGTTGAAATGTTCGCCTTGGGTGGAACAGTGACGGTTTTGAAACGCCTCTTGTTCGAGGAGGGACTGTCTTTAGAAGTCGTGTTTTTCTCTTGTTCTTTGCGGCTGGGAGTAACAGCGGGTGGCGTTTGAGATTTTTTCTGTAACCGTGGCGATCTGGGACTGGGCTGATTCCTCAAGCTTGATCTTTTTTCGTTTGGAGGACTCTGAATGACTAGAGCACCTTCCCCATCAGTCTCACTGATAATCTCCCCTTCTTCCAAGTCTTCTTCAGTTGCGGTAGAGGAAAGAGCCTCTTGCTGTTCTTTCGGCACACTAGGCTTGACTAAGGAATCGGGTCTCTTGTTTTCTTTGTTCATGTCCATCTTGACTGCATCCTTATCTGCCACAGTAGCTGATGTGGAGAGATCTTAAACAAAAGTAAATAAATTCATTTTGTGTATATAACTTCTAAACATCTGACCTGCAACTACAATTGAAAAATCACTTGAAAATGTAGGACTACATTTAAGCAAAACTGCCCCCAGTAAAACAAACCAAAAGAACCCTTTTGGACTTAAAATTGCTTTCAAAAACATAAAATACAGAAGACCCATAGTATACTGACCTTTGCTGAGACATTTGACATGTGGCTCCTTTCCCAAGCGCTGCTGCTGGGATTTCTTTATCTGGCGTACTGGACTTGTAAGAGGACTGATGGCTTCTGGAATTACTTTAATGTTGCTCAGGGTCAGCATCATGGAATCTTCATCATGAGGCACCATTAAAGACGCAGAAGGCCTGAAGATCTGCATCTCGTTCTCTGTGGAATCTGGCTCGGAGGAGCTCGCTTGTTCAAGTGGTATTCCCTCCTCTCGGGCTGTGGTGTTGACGTCAATCGTCTCGGCGCTTGGCTCTACCAGTGGGTCTGGACAAGGATCCGGGTTCTCAAGGCCTGGTGTGATCTCCGTTCCTGAAAGAGCTAGTGTTTCTTTGCTTTGATGGTTATTGTCCATACCGACGGTGCTAGAAACAACTTCCAGAGACACAGAGGGGTCCGTATTTGAACAAGTCTTGGCCGTAGCGGTTGCCATGACAGAGGTGGCGACTTCCTGCTGAGATGTGTCATTTTGAACTGATGCCTCTGGTTTATCATCTATTTGGGCTTCTTCATTAGGATTCTTAGCACCGATCCTTCTCTTCTCCTTGTCTTTCTTCACAGGAGCCTGAGAATCTTGTTCTTTGCAGCGAACGTCAGTTAAAGGAACAGATGGACTGTCAACTGGTTTAGCTCTTTCAGGGAGTAAAAGAACTTCAGGAATCTTATCTACCACACATTTCTGAGAAAGGTTAGTAGGACATACAACCGAATTCAGAAAATCTGCTTTTGTAATGGATTCATCTTCCTGCATCTCTGAAGCTGTACCCTCCATCTTCCCAGATAGAGTTTCACTCAGGTCACCATCAAACCTTTTGTGCAATTCAAGTTCCTTTCCCTTGACTTCCAGGCTTGTTGGTGGTTCTTCATCATGTGGCTGTGTGGCTGTATTGGTAAGGAGTGCCCGGGAGTTATCCGTAGAGTCATCCTCTACTTCATCAATGACGCAGAACTCTTCTCCAGGCTCAAACGAACTTCCATCCTTAGTCGAGTTGCTTACGAGGGTGTCCTCGTGAGATGGAGGAACTGGCTCTTTAGCTCGCTCGAAGTTGGTTTGCTTTTTAATTGGCGAGACGGTCAGGTTCAGAGTTTCCATAAAGGTTAATTTTCTCTTTGGGCTACTCTCCTCTGGCACGGCAGAACCATTACAGCTGCTGGTTAACCTCATTGGAGATTTTCCTCTCGCGTTTGTGAGGCTGTCCGCTTGAATGCTCCCATCCTCACTGATTTTGGGGATCCTTGCATTATCTGGAGTGTTCTTCAAACCTTTGTCTGGACTGCCGATTCGCTTGTCTTTATCGCTCCTCCCTTGGACCCTATGTCTGTCAGAACTCATATAGGTGTCACCTCTGGAATCGTCACGACCGCTTGATGCTTTGCTCCTGGATGACTCTTCACTTCTGCCAGATGTTCTCCTTTTGTCATCTTGATCTTTTCTCAGATTTCGAGCACTATGGTGAGGTTTAACAGGCGAAGCAAGCCGTCTATTTTCGCGTACGTCGGCGCGGCTTTGGTCCTTTCCGTCATCAACGCTCGTTTTGTCTGCTTTGTTACTCACCCACCTTGTGGTACGCAAATCTTTAGCACTCTGTCGCTCGTGTTCTTTGCTAGACTCGGACCGCGTGCCTCGTCTTTCTCCTCTATTGCAATCCTTTTCATCGGATCTATTTCTTTCTTCACTTTGAGTCTTCCTCTGCTCATACTCCTTGATCCAGTCACTTCTGGTGCGTCCCCTTTCCGAACTGCTCATACCCTCTTGCCTCCGCTCCTCTTTTCTGTGATGCTCCCTCGTCCCTCTTTTCTCTGTCTTTCGGTGCGACTTGTCCGAGCCGTTCTTTTCGCTTCTCCCGCTGGACACGTCCGTATATCCGCTCTGTCTTTCCTGTCCTTGCTTATGCCGGAATTCTTCTTTCCTGCTCTGTGCATCTGCGTTCGATCTAGACGAATCGGGGATGGATGAGTGGGAGGAGGCGTGCTGCGGACGAGAGGAAGGACTCCGCGAGCGGTCGGATCTCCTGAGCGTTACGGGATTGTCTTGCTGTTGCCGCTGACCGTTTCCTGATCCACAACTGCTTTTTGCAGACTCCCTCGGTTCTCTTTCGGACCTGTTTTTATCTGTTTTTGATACGTCCTTCTCTTTTGAGGTGCTCTCTTTACCAGACTGTTTCGCTCCTGTCCTGCTATCCATTTCATAACAAACATTCTGCCTAGTTCTAGTCTCAGAGTTTGTGCTCGTGCTTTCCCTTTCTCTGCTACCAGACGTTCTATTACCCCGGACAAGTCTGTGATCGTGTGCGCTGGCGCTGGGCAGCGAATCTAAACCATGACTATCCTTACTTTGCCGATTTAAAGGGTTCTCAAGGTTGCTTCTTGTGCAACTTCGGAGCACTGCAGGCAATGAAGGTGTGGCATCCGCTGAGAATGAACCACCGGGCTGATTTAACGGTCTTCCCTGAGACACCTCTGCTACTCCCTTGTCTCTTTTAAGATCCTGAGACTCCCTTATAGGACCAGCGGGGCTGTTCAACCTTGCCAAGCTCCTGTTGTAGGCATCTTGTCCTCTTTCCTTCGCAGACGGGTGGAAACTACCCCGACTCGATCTGCAGGAATGTCCAGTAAAGAAAGATGTAGTCATTTCTGGATGTGTATTACGGACACTGTAAATTCACCAGACAAATGAATCATAACCGAAGATTGTTTACCTTTTGCTTAATTTGCTTATCTCCTCATCCTTCCTAACAATCTCCATCTTGGCAGTTTTGATAAGTGCACATATGTTTTTCTTCAGCAGAGTGTTCTCCTGGTATAAACTTGAGTTCTGGAACAATAAATAAATCAGATCACATTCTTCCCACTAATTAGTTTAATCATCATCATCATCATCATTACTACTCTATTATTATATACACTGCTCTATTACTCTACTATACAAAAGCGCTGCCGAATTCTCGAATCTGATTGGTCGGAAGGCGTTGATTAATTTTCTATACGAGCACAGGGCGACAGAGGAAAAGAGAGGATGGTGAGAGAACGTGCGTTTCTAACTAATATACTACAAATGCTAACTAACACAGCTCCACAATGTTAAATGTAACTAGAAATGGATAAAATAAAAAGACTCACGTTCTTTAATAAATTAATTTTTTTTAAATGACAAATTACTTAGTTATTGGAAAATATTCAGCTCCGTCATGAGAACAGTAACTCCGCTTGATCACGCCACACACATCATCGATAATTTTCTTCCTCACGTAATAAAAACAGACAGTTACATACCTTAGTTTGCATCTGCTGCAACTTTGCAAGCAAATCCTGCACTTGGTTTTGTGCCGCGACAAATTTGCTTTTCAACTGCAACGAAATCCGACAAGAAGTTCGACCCGTTATCGGCGAGAACGAGAACGGCGTTAGCATTAACAAAAAGAAAAAAGGATTAAAACCTCGTTATAGGTAGCGTCTTTCTCCTCTCGCTCTTCAGTAATGAGTTCCTCATACAAATCCATCGACTCTTTCGCCCTGTTAGGTGAAAGAAAAGTGCCGTCCTTGCCTGAGGAGAAACAAACACACCGAGATGACGCGCTCAACAGCGGCACACGACTCTCAACACTCCAGATTAAGGAAACACCACAGCTTAAATCACACACCTGTCTTTACTGTAAATAATAATAATAATAATAATAATAATAATAATAATAATAATTAGTACGCTCACCTTTATTTGTATTTTTCTTGGGACTGTCCTCAAGTCCTGAGTAAATATCCACAGAGTCTTCATCATAATGCAGGACAGAATCTAAACAAATCAGGGTTAGAGATTAAATAATTGATAAAATTATTATGATAAAAATAAAAAGCTCGGTCACGATGCTTAAATTTGAAAATAATCCAATACGTTAGTAATTTACTTTGCCATGTGTGCGTTTCAGATACCGCCTTTATATATTTAATATTTGCTCTGTGCCTTCCCTTTGCATTTTTTTTAACAGTCAAGAAGACAAACAGAAACTTAATTCGCTTACATTTTAGTCTCTATAAATAACGTCGTGTGTACGCGTTAATACAGTTGTGTACAGTAGTGTACGTTTACCAAGTAACAGGGCTGGGCGATATGAAATAACATCGTTATCGTATCGTGGGTAATGATATTTTGAATCTTTGTTTTATATCGATTATATTTACAGCTATTCAAACTCTGAAGTCTGTGAATAAAATTTCCGTCAACGGATATCTGATCGCCCGCGGATATCAAGTTTTTTTTTAGTAAAAAAAACTTGCCGAGATTCGTCTCGGTTTACGCGGCCGTATTCCGTCTGCATTCGGGTCGCGGCCGTATTCCGTCTGCATTCGGGTCGCGGCCGTATTCCGTCTGCATTCAAGTCGCAGCCGTATTCCGTATGTATTCAGGTCGCGGCCGTATTACATCTGTATTCGGGTAGCGGCTGTATTCCGTCTGTATTCAGGTCGCGGCTGTATTCCGTCTTTATTCGGGTCGCGGCCATATTCCGAATATGACGTTTATATGCGTGCGGGCATCAGGATATTTCCTTATCTACACGTGTGCTTTTCCTTTCCCACCGAGATTCAAGATGCCGTTAATACCCACAATTCCTCGCGGACCGAGTGTGCACATATATCTCCTTTCGGTAGATTTTCTGAATGAGGTGTTTACATGCAACAGATTAGGGATTAAAACAGGCATACCCCAGGGGTGGGAATCGGAATTTGGGGAATCTGATTATCGTCTTAATCTGAATCGGGCGATCGGATCGAGGCGTTTACAGCACGGCTCGGTACCAATCAGAATATTTCCAAATGCATGTAAACGTAGTCTGTGAGGATGTCTGTATCAGATCTGATGATGATGATGATGATGATGATAATAATGATGATGACAGACAGCTCTGACATTGATGTTGTACCCTAAATAACGTGTACACCAGTTTATCACATGCTGGATTAAACAGAACGACCACACTCTTGTCAATCCTCTCAAAACATCAAGCATCACTAGACTGTGTGTAATCTTACCATGATGGCCCTGATCAAGATCACCATAAAGCTTATCTATGGTGCTCGTCTCCATCTCTGTGAGTCAGTACACGCCTTACATTGCTCGAGAAGTCTGAAGGGAACATAATGTGTTAATGAGAATGTCAACTTTTAGGTTGGAGCCACAGCAACAAAGAGAAGCAGGCTGGCAGTTTACTAGCCTAGATGCTAAATGTTCTTTACAAAATATTTTTTAAAAACACAGATAAAGGTAGAAAGATGTTGTGTAGATAGTGAGCTAACACATAATGAGCAAAAACATTTTTTAAAAGGTACACGTGTGTGTGTGTGTGTGTGTGTGTGCTTAAGAACCTACATTCAACTGACAACCTGCCCGCTAACATTCACCTAGATTAGCTTAACATGGGCTGCATCCTGAGATACACGGCTTTATCTCATAGTGCACTACACAGGCTACATCAGCTGTTAATGTACATTATGTAGAAGTGCACTTGAAAAGGGAGCACGGATCCGTTAGGGCTACAGCCTGATACATTAGCTAGCCGTGTAAACTAAAGCGTTTGATAAAATTATAATAATAAAACAACTCTTTACTAACATTTAAGACGAATTCGCTGTAATCCTCAAAAACAGAAAGTTGTGCCACCAAACTCAGACCGAGTGATGACTGAAAAACAAACCCGGTTTTGATGTAGATCGCCGCTTACCATTTCATTACTCCAAAAACAATCGCGCCAACCCCGAACCGCTTCGCAAAACAGGAAGTGACGACATTTTCCCGCGGTCTCTATACTTCCGGGGTTGTCAGTGAACGCTAAGAGCTTTAAGACCTGTTTAAGTGTTGTTTAGTGTTCTCGTTTGTATTATGTTTATTCTGGATTAACCACAAAAATCAACACAACAAACATGTCACGATTAAACCTGCAGAGTCCCGGAAGCTCAAATAAAACCGACACAGTGTTTAAATCATGCTGAACATGATGTTAGAGGCACTGCGATTCATCATATTTTAGTAGTTGTTTTCTTAAAAGCGTTTATTCATAGCTATTAATTTAACCTTGGATTCTATAGAAATATTATTACTGTATTTGAATAACAATACATAATAAATATATCATAACAATGTAACAATCATTTTTAAAAAAGCTATTTGTTTACTCTTTACGTTTTTATAATACATTTATTTATTTATTTATTATCATACTTATTGTAATTATTATTATTATTATTAGTAGTAGTAGTAGTAGTAGTAGAAAAGCAACACACTTAATTTACTTATTTACTTACTCTATTTACTTATTTATATTTTAACCAATTGAAAATTATGACGATGATGATTATTAATGTTATTGCAAACCTTAATTGGATAATAAAATACATATAAATATACATTTATAAATAAAGCATAGGCATACAATATTTAAAAAATATTTATAGGTTTGCTCTCGCCATTTATTACATTATAATAATAATTATTATACGTATTGTACAATACAATTATTATTAGTAATAGTAGTAGTAGTACAAGAAAGTACATCATTTTTAAATACTTATTTGTTTACCACTGACGTTTGTGATAATCATTATACTTAGCTATTATTATTATTATTATTATTATTATTATTATTATTATTATTATTATTATTATTTGTGTACTAATATATTATTAACACATTTTTAAAAGTTCCTCTTTCACTTAAAGTTAAATAAATAAAAAATTAAAAAAAAAAAAAAAAGACAACAAAAAAGGCGTTTTTCTGTCGCAAAGGATTCGGGGCACGCGATGGCACAATGACCCGGAAGTGATCCCACGCCACTCACATGTGGACGGGCACTTTAACACTGACGGGAACGTGCTCGGTGATGTTGTTGTCAACCATCCCGGACGATCCGGCGATGAGTTTCTGATTCGCGGTTACACGGAATTTACAAAGCATTAATAAATACAAACAAAACAAAAAAAATCTAAACTAAACTGTGCACGTGTTCCCGAGACTTGTTCGCGGCTGCACCCTGTGCACGCGCGGCTAAATGACGGCATGGAGACTCTGGAGCTGAGCCTGGCATCCCTGGCCACGATTTCCAGACACGTCGAAAAAAGTCACGGCGAGCTCAGCAAGTATTTAACGAAGCAGGTGAGCAGCTCTCGCGCGCTTAAAATAGCGAACACGCGCCGACCGATTGCCATAGTAACCTCGCGCGCGCGGATGTCCGTTAACGTTAGCTAAGTGTTGCTGCCGCCGCAGCCGCCTTCTGCCTTATATATTGTTTATATCGTTTCACACTCATAATATACTGTAGTAAATATATTTGTGCGAACAAAGACTCTTATTTGTTAATAATGTATTAATTCATCATTAATAAAAACCTGCACGTGTTCGTTCATAAGATAAGCTAAGGTTAGCTAGCTTGTTTACTCACCTAGCTAGGTAGTGTCTCTAAACACGTGACTATTATTTTATTGTTTAAATTCTTTTTACCATTATTTCATCCCAGTACACACAATGATATATATTTTCCCTTTAAAAATATGATATAACTCTTAAAAGTCACACCATAGCCTGTTGTTGTTGTTGTTTATTTTTTTGCTGTTACTACTTAACCAAGTCAGGCTCTAGCACCTTATAATGTGTTCTTTGCTACAAACACACACACACACACACACACACACACACATTTTGTACATTTAACCATGCTCAAATGTAATTTTTGTATAATTTCTTCAGATATGGAGCCAGCAGGACAGACAAGCCATCCTGTGCTGTTTGACTCAGCTCCTGATAGAGAAGGAGTACACGCTCCTGATTGCTCGGCACCTGCGGCCGCTCGTGCTCGACCTGCTAGAGAGGAACGCCGAGCGAATCAAGAAGGACGTTCGCCTCAACCACGACCTCCACGAGAGACTGTGTGTGGCGCTCAGCAAGCTCCTCAGTGTCAGCCCCGATGCTCAGGCGTAAGCGGAAACATCTTTCTTTTTTTGTTCGAGGGAGGGAGTTGTGTGACGGTTTGCTTCGCCGTATTTTAAAGAGGCAAAAATAAATCAAGGGAACGGTGAATTACATCGCGTAGTATAAACGATACAAGGAATAACGAATGAAGAAAAGCTGAAATACTACGAGGGGTTTGTTTACGGTGACGGCGTGCGTAACTAGGCAACGACGTTCTCGTCCGTTACGTTACGTGACGTGTCAGTACATCCCAGTACTCTTTTGCTACACGCTCAAAAGCATGTGCTTTTTTTTCTTCACGGAAAAAAGAGAACATACTTTTAGCGCATGTTAGCGGTCGAGCGATAGTGGGTTTTACCAATACCGATAACTAAGTCGGGCCGTACGTTCCTGCCGATAACCGATGAATCGACCGAATAGTTTTTAAAATCCATACGGAATGAAAACACAATGCTCAAAGTAAAATGTTGCTGAACTTTATTACAAAAATAAACAGTGCTGACTGTACGGTGAAAATGTACTGTTTTTTTTTTTGTTTGTTTTTTTTTTTTTTTTAAATGAATAAATATTCATATATGTTAACTATTAATAAATAAAGTAAATAAGAGTTACGTCCAAACGGAACCAAAAAGTAAAGACATCCGAAATGAATCAAAAAGCACTTTGAATAACACAACAAAATGTGCCAGCGATGGTTTTTATTTCACCCCTAGAGGCCGCCCTCGTACTGTAGAATGACAGCAGACCCTCCTCAGCCGCTCCGCTTCGGACGCAACCGGGAACAATTATCTGAGTGTGTACCAGCAATCAGTTATCCGCCGATTATGCGTCAAAACCAATCAATCGGTCGACCTCTAGTTCGTTGTATAAATAGGCGAATTGGAAAGTCTTTTTTTTTTTTTTTTTTTTGTGAAAGCAAGCGATTCGTCTCCACCTCCAGGTTTGCGGCGAGGTACTTCACCAGCGCGCCGCCCGTCTTTCAGAGACTCTTCTTCACCAGCGAAGAGGCCGCCTCTATCCACTACGGTCCCAGGCGCATGAAGCTGCGTGACCTGATGGGGGCCACCCTCCGCTTCCTGCAGAGCGACTGCGAGAAGTTCCGCGTGCTGTGGGACTGGAGCGCCTGCATCTCGCAGCTGCTCACGAGCGACGTCATGGTCCGAGGGTACGGCTGTGAAACGGTCCTTCTGACCCCGATAGTGTTTTGTTTTTTTGTTTTTTTGTGGCCATCGTGTCTGTCTGGCTTTGAAACCTTCCCGACATTAACCTTTTTATTTTATTTTATTTGGTTTGATTAAAGTTACACAGCGCAGTGCCTTGCTTTGGTGTCCCACATGACCGACAACCAGAAAACAATCTTCCTGAGGAAGGTTCTGTCCGGTGACGAGATTCTGCATCTAAAAATGAAGTATATTGCACTTACTTTGCTTTTTAAAATGTTTTTATTTTTATTTTTATTTTTAAATGTGTTGTTAGCCTTTGAAGTGCACTCTTGTGGGGCTGTTGGTCTTTAGTCCTCTCTCTGTTTCCGCATCGTCAGGTCGCTAGAGGAGACTCAGCAGCTGGAGGTTGAGAGAGCTCTGGTTTTAGCCAATCAGGGCTCTGTGATGTGGCAGTTGGAAAAAGGAAATAAGCTCACCAAGGGGCAGATGGGGTCAGGAGACCTGTCGCAGGGCATCACCGCTGTGTGCGGTGTGATCTTGGCCAGACTGACGCCTCGACAGGAAGAGCAGGTGACTGCAACAGAACAGCAAACCCTGTCGTGTTTTATTCCTTATGTAATATGCTTCATCGCCCCCTGGGTGTCTGATTAAACTCGGTTGGCGGTTGGTTGTAAATGATGATCTCGTTTGTAGACGTCTTTGAAAACCCTGGTGCTGGTGGATTCCACGTGTCGAAACCTCCGGCGGCTCGCCATGGCCGTCGCGTCCCAGAGGCCCGTTCTTTTGGAAGGACCTATCGGATGTGGGAAAACAGCTCTGGTCGAATATCTAGCAGCCGCTACGGGCCACATCAAATCCCCCAACATCCTCAAGGTTCAGCTGGGAGATCAGACAGACAGCAAGGTGAGGGTTTATTATTATTATTGTTATTATTATTATTATTATTATTATTATTAATTTTTTAATTTTCATGCTTTATTTATATGTGAGTTACGTATTTACACGTCCTAATTTTTCTGGCGAATCTTCTGATTCATCTGGAAAAGCCTCAATCGTGTGCTACAGTCGCTCGAGTATAACCGAGATGTCCAAGTTAGCCGGCGATGATATTTAGCTCGGCGTTTTTTTTTTTTATTCCTCCGTGTGCGTCGCAGATGTTGCTTGGGATGTACAGGTGCACAGACATCCCTGGCAAGTTTGTGTGGCAGCCCGGATCCCTGACTCAGGCCGTGTCCAAGGGTTACTGGATCCTCCTGGAGGATATCGATCACGCACCGTTGGATGTGGTGAGTTTCCTACAGTAGGGAAAAAAACGGATTAGTCGGGAAATAATCCACCGCTTTTTATTTTTGTACCGTGATTATTATTAGGATGTATATTTTCTGACATTGTCGCGGGCGCTCTTCAGATATCCGTGCTGCTGCCGCTGATGGAGAACAAGAAGCTGACCATTCCAGGCCGGGAGGACTGCATTCAGGTCGCTCCAGGCTTCCAGTTCTTCGCTACGAGACGGTAAGAAACGAGAACAGAGAAGGCGAGTGTGTGTATGTGCGTGCGAGTTATGCTAACTTGGATTGCTGTAGAACGAGCCTAGTTCGAGCTTATAGTCCTATTTTGGTAATAAAGCATAATCGGTAAGACCAGAATGAGTCTAGCTGTTCAGTTCGGCCAGAAAGTATAAACGGTACCCTATAAAAGGAAGAAGCGTTAGCGTGTATCTATGCTAGCTGATGCAGTGCAGTGGCCGAGCTGCATTATTTGAAGGTTTAGAAGGCATGATTGTGAGATTTCTACGCCTTTTTATGGAGTTTTGTGGGCGTCACTAAATATAAACCAGCTGTGCCGCCGCGAACATCCTTGGTCATTTATCGTGATTTGGTATTTATCAACGTAGACACCGAAGTATGGGGCGGGGGGAACAGCGTTACGGAAACTGTTGTGAATCTGGCAGGGAATTTTTTTAGTTCGATTTGGCTAATGAAAACATTTGTTCTTTAAAATTGTATGGAGAAATATTGCAGTAATTAACATCCTCAGCTTTCAGCAAGCTGTTTTGTCTGTGTCTGTTCATTTGACTGTTTTATTTTGTAACATAAACGTGTGTAGTGATATGAGCGTATCCCGTTATTATTCAGGATCTTCTACAGCGGTGGAGTGTGGCACCGGCCTCAGAGCACCCACGCTGCTCTACTAGACAAGTACTGGAACAAGCTGCAAATTGGGAATATGACCAGAGAGGAACTCAAACAGGCAAGGAATAGTATATTTTATATATAGTTTATAGTATATAGTTTCTGTTCTTCCTTTTACTCAGTGAGATTGTCTTCTTTCTTTCTCATAGGTCGTGCTAGATAAGTTCCCTAACTTGGCTGTGGTGGTGGATCGATTACTGGACATTTATTGTCAGCTGACCGGCGACAAACACCACGTCGCCGTCGCTTCTTCCGGCCCACAGAACCCAAGTGAGGACCGAACCACCATGCTGGAAGGCCGAGGACTCTCTTTGAGGTAGCGTTGAAATGCAAAAGCACTGTGTTTCATTTTTTGCTAAGCGACTGATGGTTAAACTCTGCCACCATTTTATTTATTTTTTACACCATTCCATTGGCTGAAATCAAGGACGTGGTTCGAGATGTTTGACTAATTGCCGTGAATAGGGTTCATTTTGAACTCCCTGGTGTTCACGTGACTGGCTTTCGATCGGGCTCAGACTGCTGTCAGTGGTCCATCGATCGCACTTATTCTCCACCAGGGAGACTCGCATCATCTAAAGTTGGCGTCAGGACAGAACAGAATGGCGGTGTTGGGTAATCAGTGCAGATAAAGTAGGGCGTTGCTAATTCCCTAAGCTCTGAGCCTTAAAATGCAACTAACCCAGACTCCGGAGCTGTAGTGTTTTTGGTAAACAGTTTCGCCCTGAGAAAGGCTAAATCGATCTAAGCCAGTATTGCAGCGGTGTGATGTTTTGATTGAAGCCATTGTGTGGCCAAGAAAAATCAATGCAGTAGTCTAATAATGTTGTGTGTGTTTTGTGGTGATTGTGGGATGATTTTAAACCTTTTAGAATATATGAATGAAATGACGTGTATAATGTATTCATCATAAAGGATTTATTCTATATGCTGTAACACCGTAGAGATCTAGAGAGAGATCTATAGTACGTGTTTGAGTCAGTATTGTGTGTCGTGAGCAGGGATTTGCTGAAGTGGTGTGAGAGAATATACGTGAACTTCGACAGCTCCTCCTCTAACACGGCGCAGAACGTCTTCCTGGAGGTGAGTGACTTTATTTATTTATTTATTTATTTATTTATTTATTTTTAATTTTTTTTGAGATGCCTTGTTTCATTCGCTCGTATTGTAATGACATTCAAAATACATTTTCTGCCAAACATCATGTGCTTAAAAAAGAAATCGGATTCACGCAGGGCCAGTTAACCTGCGTAAATGGTAAATGGCGCACTTATATAGCGCTTTTATCCAAAGCGCTTTACACTGTGTCTCCTTCACCCATTCACACTCACACACCAATGGTAGCAGAGCTGCCATGCAAGGCGCTAACTTGCCATCGGGAGCAACTCGGGGTTCAGTGTCTAGCCCAAGGACCGGGAATCGAACCGCCAACCCTACGATTAGTGGACGACCCGCTCTACCACCTGAGCCACAGCCGCCCCTGCGTGCAAACACGTCGATCGACTTTCTGAGAAAACCTCCATTTTTCCTTTTAAATGGTGTGATGGAAACACCGCACAGCTAGAGCAGTATTGTTTCGGGGGATTAAACGTGCTGTGTGTCCTGTAGGCCCTCGACTGCTTCACCGCCATGCAGTCCAAAGCAGAGAGCCGCCTGAAGTTGGCCGAGATCATCGGCAGCAAGCTCAACATCTCCAAAGAGAAGGTAAGAAAGAGAAAACAAAACGCACGAAAAGAAGGGGGGGGGGGGGGTCAATACCATTGTGTTAATACTAGTGGTGTCTAGTTCAGATGATCTGTAACACACTCCTCAACGCGCTGTTTCAGGCTCAGCACTTCTGTCAGATGTACCAGCCTGCCATCAGTATCACAGAGCTGGAGGTGACGGTAGGACGCGCCATGCTGCTGCGGAAACAGAGCGACGCCGTGCGCCTCGACGTGTAAGAGGCCATCGCCTCGGCTGACCCACACACTGTCTTTACACCTCTCTATCATCTTGTCTGTCTCTCTCTCTCTAAATGCAGTTCTTTAGCTCTTTGACACTCTGCCTGAGGTATTATGGACGGTTTTTGTTTCGTGCCCCCCTGCTGGTAAATTGAATAAACATTGAATTGATTGGCTCGCTGTGTCGGCACAACCCCTCAGCACATTTAGACCCAACATGCTGTACCATGAGAATCCTAGTTAATCATACAGGGTCATTTGAGGACCTCTTGAATAGTAATACTGCAACATGACAAAGCACTAATTGTTCATTTAGGGTCATATATTGTGTATACTTAAGTTCAAGTTTCACCACAAACAGATGTTTAAGTCACTATTATAAAGTATGTTAACTATTGGAAAAACAAGAATATTTTACACGGCTACTCAAATAACATTTATTTCTAGTTTCTTGTCATAATCGTAATATCCTGGGTCGTTTGAACCCAATAATTGCATCCACAAAGCATATGCCAGCAGCGTTATTCATTAAAATACAAGCTAGCTATTTACTAAATACAGTATTTTCTTCACATAGTATCTGCTTCACGTATGTACACTCTACCGGTCAAAAGTTTGGAGACACGTGGCTGAAATGTTTCTCACGATCTTAAAAAGCTTTTGATCTGAAGGTGTGTGATTGAATGTTAAATGATATCGGTGTCGTAGACAAAAATATAACCGTGCCGCCGTATTCGTTTCTTTCATTAGACTAAAAGGAACATTTTATTTACAAAAAAACAAAACAAAAAAAAAACGGACGACTCGGAGCGAAATATATTTCCGAAAAGCAGCCGATGAGAGTCCGGCGTCGGTGGGAGCTCCTTTAATACTGCTTAAAAAGCATCTCAGGGACATTCCTCAAGAAATCGGTCGAGAAAACGCCAAGAATACATTTCTGGAAATTCTAGGCAAAAATGGGGTCTACTTTGAAGATGCTAAAATACTAAATTATTTTTGATTTATTTTGGATAATTTTTTTTTACATTTTTTATCACAACGTAACTCCCATAGTTCCATTTGTGTTACTCCAGAGTTTTGATGACTTTATTATTATTCTAAATAAATATTAAATACTAAATACTATTATTTAAATATTAAATATTATTTAAATATTAAATACTAAATGATATTATTTAAATATTAAATATTATTTAAATATTAAATACTAAATGCTATTATTTAAATATTAAGTATTATTTAAATATTAAATACTAAATGCTATTATTTAAATATTAAATATTTAAATATTAAATACTATTATTTAAATATTAAGTATTATTTAAATATTAAATACTATTATTTAAATATTAAATATTATTTAAATATTAAATACTAAATATTATTATTCTTTATTAAAATAAAGAATGAGCGTGTCTAAACGTTTGACGGTTAGTGTGTGTGTGTGTGTGTGTGTGTGTGTATGTGTATACTAGTTTATTTATTTTTATACGTGTGTGTCTTGACAGAGATAAGCAAACGTTCGCGGCTACACGTCCCTCCTCCGTGCTTCTGGAGCAGCTGGCTGTGTGCGTCACGAAAGGCGAGTCCGTGTTGTTGGTTGGCGAAACGGGCACAGGGAAGACCTCCACCGTGCAGTATTTAGCTGGATTAACAGGTGAGCGGAATTATTTTCCTCTCCAGCTTACATTCTCAACTCTCCTAGGCCCGTTAAAACAACCTAGTCCTTATATCAGATCCGTACACAAAGCTAGAAGACTGAGCTGCAACCGAAATTGTACTACATGGTTTCTGTTGCCTTCAGGACACAAGCTGCGTGTGATCAACATGAACCAGCAGAGCGACACCGCTGATCTCCTGGGAGGGTAAGTACGGGGGAAGCCGGCGATGTTTTGCTGTAATAACATGGCTGGAAGTGTTGTGCGTTTTTAAAAAAAATAAAAATAAATTGTGCTTCTTGTTCCACACCAATTTGCCATGTCATATTTTTTTTTTATCCATTTATAGTTACTTGTGGTGGAAAACGTTATTACGTAGTGCTGACACTGGAGACTCCTTCCCGTAAAATGAAATAAACGTCTCCTTACAGATCCGTGGCAACGTTATCAGTGATTATACGTTCTGCATTAGTAAATAAAACCACTTAAATAAATAAATAAATAAATAAATAGATTTCGTTCTGTGAATCGTCCCTGTGACTTAACTGTTACTATAGAAACGGTACCATATGAGAACGAGCACGTTTTTATAAGAACCTGCGATTTGGCTCGCGGCAGGATTCGCTGTCCGAGCCACAGTCGTGTAGAAATTAAAGCTGACGTGGCGATGTGTGTCGGGCAGGTACAAACCTGTGGATCATAAGCTCATCCTGTTGCCCCTGCGCGAGGCGTTTGAGGATCTGTTCTCTCAGACGTACTCCCGCAAGCAGAACATAACCTTCCTGGGTCACGTGCAGACCTGCTTCCGAGGGAAACGCTGGCAGGACCTGCTCAAGCTCATGGACCACGTGTGCAAGTCGGCTCTCACCAAGGAGCTGCAGGACAAGCCTAATGGTAACAGTAGTCCGTTCTTCCACTCTAGCCATGTGTATATGCAAATGGAAGGGAGGTCAAAAACGTGTGTGCATTGTGTTTATCAGCTGCGTTGCTGCAGCAGCAGTGGGAGGCACTCGCTCTGAGACTCAGCCAGACTCAGGAGCAGATCCGAGCTCGGGAATCGGCGCTGGTGTTTGCCTTCGTCGAGGTAAAAGCACACTACGCACATCTGTCCTGTGGAAATGCAGTATGAAATCGGACCTATCGAGTATTTATGTAAATAAAAGATGACGTTTTGTGAGCGTCTAAGTAAGCTGTGTTCACATGGTGCGTGTTTGTGTGTGTGTGTGTGTGTGTTTAGGGTACCCTGGCGCAGGCCGTCAAGAAGGGAGAGTGGATCCTGCTCGATGAGATCAATCTGGCTGCAGCCGAAACCCTAGAGTGTCTGAGCGGGCTGCTAGAGGGCAGCGCCGGGTCTCTGGTGCTGCTGGACCGAGGAGATACAGGCGAGCCAAATTAGATGTCGACCGATAGTGGATTTTACCCATAGCGATAACTAAGTCGGGCCGTACCAGCCAATAACCGATTAATCAACCCGTATTTTTATAAATTGATACCGAATGAAAACGTAACACGCAAAGTAAAATATTGCTGAAATTTATTACAAAAATAAACAGATTGTACCATGAAAATGTACTATACCTTTTTAAATTAAACATATGTACTAACTAT
>JANDJT010000196.1:156231-182103 GCA_024331685.1 Stegophilus panzeri | reverse complement strand
AATTTATTACAAAAATAAACAGATTGTACCATGAAAATGTACTATACCTTTTTAAATTAAACATATGTACTAACTATTAGTAAATGTTAAAGTATATAAAAGATTTACATCCAAACCAAACCAAAAAGTAACAAACAACAATAGAGACATCCAAAATGAATCAAAAAACACTTCAAATAACACAACAAAATTTGTCAGCTATAGATAGTTTTTATTTCGCCTCTAGAGGCCGCTCTCATACCGTAGAACGTTAGCGGACCCTCCTCAGCCGCCCGCGACGGACGCAACCGAGAACGACTATCGGTGTGGCAAAACCAATAAATCGGTCAACCTCTAAGCCAAATACAATTTTTCATATTGCTTCAAGTCTGTTTTTCGATTAAACATGTAAATATCTCTCAAGTGACCAATTTACCCTGATACGTGTTATCTTTAAACGCTGTAAAAAAAAAAAAAAAAGAATGTTCATATGCAAATCAATATGCAGCTCCTTGGACTTTCGAGTCACCCTGTTGTTGACACGCCGTTGCCCCTTTCAGAGAATTTTTGTTGTCAATTTTAATCCAGAACCCCTGGTGCGCCACCCCGACTTCCGCCTGTTCGCCTGCATGAACCCAGCCACCGACGTAGGCAAGAGGAACCTGCCCCTGGGAATCCGCAACAGGTTTACCGAGCTGTACGTAGAAGAGCTGGAGAGCGAGGGCGATCTACGCGTCCTGGTCTCGGATTACCTCAAAGGCCTTAACTTGAACAGAAGTACCATCCATGGAATCATCAGGTTTGGGAGAGCACTGAATCAAACTGCACGAACGACTCTTTGAACCGTTATTCGTGAGCGTATGAAGTGTCTCAGTTTAAACGTCTCTTCTTTTTCGTTATTGACATCCTAATATCTAGAGCAAGCGTTGCTGTGTAATTTCTCCATTTAAGCTGGAGGGTTAACGGGCCCGCTGTTGTTTTTTGCGTGCAGTTTTTATTTGGCCATTCGTAAGGAGGCGAGCTCGCGCTTGGTGGATGGCACTGGCCACAAGCCTCACTACAGTTTACGCACACTGTGCCGTGCTCTCAAGTACGTCGCCACTAACCCCTGCTACAACGTCCAACGGTCTCTCTTCGAGGTGAGGGATCCTTTCTCTGCGTTCTGTCTACAAAATATCAAAATGGCTGCTGGAAATGTCACTGTTTTTACTTTCCTGTTATTACAAACAAACTAAAGTACCTGTGCTCTAAAGGGCTGTGTGTGTGTGTGTGTGTGTGTGTGTGTGTTTGTCTATATACAGGGTTTTTGCTTAAGCTTTCTAACACAGCTGGACCGCAGTTCGCATCCCGTCGTGGAGAAATTAGTGCACCAGTACATTCTGGGAGGAAACATCAAATGTCTTAAACAGGTAACAGATCACTAAAGGTACACAGGGTACATTTTATATATTTTATTTTTTTCCTTCTTCTTAGAATTCTGTTTTAAACTCTTTAGAAAGAAGGCTGGCTGAGATTGGGGTTATAGCTATCATCATCTCAGTACTTTCCGATCCTTATAACCTCATTAATATTTATATATTTATTTAATTTTTGAAAAGTACAGTACATTTTTTTATGATACCGTCAGTACTGTTTATTTTGCAATAAAGTTCAGCAATACAGTATTAAAAACTATCGGCCGGTTAACCGGGTATCTTCCGGTGCGGCCCGAGCTTAGTTATCGGTATCGGTAAAAATCCACTATGGGTCGACCTCTACACTCGATAATAACCACTACGTAAAACGCATTGTTGTCACGTCTCGAAATTGTCTTGTTTCTGTCTCTGCCTTCTTGTACAGCCAATCCCGGAGCCCCGCTCCCGTGGCTGTCTGCAGATCGAGGGCTACTGGTTGAGTCAGGGTGACATGGACCCAGCGCTGGACCCGAGCTACATCCTCACTCCTTCTGTGCGCCTCAACCTCCGAGACCTGGCCCGCGTTGTAGCTGCTGGGTAATAACGCCGTGCTTTATTATCCAGATTTGACACATCACTGACTAATAATCTGGCAGAGATGCTTTGCTATAGGAGCTTCATGGATGTAAACAGATGTATTTTCTTTTCTTTCCCCCCCCCCGATTATGTGTGTTGCTCCGGCGTAGGTTACTGGGCAAGTGGAGAGCATATACCTTTAAATCTCATCTACTGATCCCCAATGCATTTGCTGTTTCTGTTTATTATTTGTTTAATTCAGCATCCACCCAGTGCTGATCCAGGGCGAGACGTCAGTAGGGAAAACCAGCCTGGTCCGGTGGCTAGCGGCTGCCACGGGGAACCAGTGCGTGAGGATCAACAACCATGAGCACACAGACATCCAGGAGTACATCGGCTGCTACTCATCCGATGAGCACGGGAAGCTCGTCTTCAAAGAAGGTGCAGAGGATTGGTTCTTAAGCATCTTAAGCGTTATACAAAAGTGTGCTGCAGCAGTTTTGATTAAATGGAAATGTTGTCAATTACTAATATTAAGTGTACAGTACAATAACGTACAGTGTGAGTAAACATCAGGTATTGGTCAAGAACGGAACAGGAAGAGCAGGTGATTATGTAATATTTAGGACATTCAATAAGTCACCTGGTCTAGACATTTATAGCTAAAGGATTGCGTGTGCGTGTCCCTAAGGCGTCCTGATCGATGCCATGCGCAAAGGCTATTGGATCATCCTGGACGAACTGAACCTCGCCCCAACCGACGTCCTCGAAGCCCTGAACAGGCTGCTAGATGACAACAGGGAACTCTTCGTCGCCGAGACACAGGAAGTAGTGAAGGCACATCCGAGATTCATGCTCTTTGCTACCCAGAATCCCCCAGGTCTCTACGGTGGCAGAAAGGTACCAAAAGTGTCACTTTTGGTTCAGTGTCTTGCTTCCTGCTTAAAGTTTAACTACATTTCTTGTAGCATATTTGGATATCGTGCCTAATTTCTGTGTCGCTGTAGGTCTTGTCGAGGGCGTTCAGGAATCGCTTTGTGGAGCTGCATTTTGACGAGTTACCCAGCGAAGAGCTGGAGACCATCCTTCACCAGCGCTGCAGCCTTCCTCCATCTTACTGCACCAAACTGGTCAAAGTCATGCAGAACCTTCAGGTGAGGGCCTGGGACGGGACGTTTGGGGGGGGGATTGGAAATGTTTTGAACTGGTCGCACCATCTTGTTTTAAATGTTAAGTAACTACAACCAGTGTTTTAAAGACGACTTTACACCCAGAGTTATCGAGACAGGTCTTGTGTGTGTGTGTGTGTGTGTGTGTGTGTGTGTGTGTGTGTGTGTGTCCATATGAAAGCCTGTCTATCATAAACTGTTGCAATAACTTTTCTCGAAGCAGAATTAAAACATTAACCCGCAATAACAACAAAACACAACATAATGGCCCAAAAAACAGCAGTAATAATAATAATATATTTGGATGGACAATGTACAGTTGAAGAAACAGAGAACATAGAAAGACTTATGTCTTTCTGTGTTCTATGTTTACAACATTGAAATATACGAGTAACAAGAGTTAATTATTGGAAAAACGTCTGGGTTACGCATGTAACCCTGTTAACTGAGAAGAGTACGGGACGTTGCGTCGGTGTCTGTTGCTCAGTACACCAGTGGTTCTCTTTCAAACATCCGTTCGGTATCTCACTACGGGAAACGCCTCGGGCGTGACCGATCCTGGAAGCACCAATAACACCACGTCTGTCGGTTGACGGACCAATCACGACAGTGATGAGGGAGTCCCGCTTTCCTAAAATACATCACTGTCGACGGTCGCTACCTCATTCTCGTTCTCATCCCCATGAAGATTCTTTATGGAAGCTACCAGCGCGTCAAGGAGGGTTCTCACTTCATATCTCAAGGCGTCACGGCTCCTTTTTATTTCCTCGTGTTTTGCGTCTGTCATGGCGACTGCGAGCCCTTCCAGTAGTGCAGCGAAGGTAAAAGATCTCTCAAGATCGCCCATGCGTGTACGGGTCTCTGATTTCTTCCAAGGACTCTCTGTGTATCCCGAGTGCCGCCTGCACTGTTCTCTGCTCCCGTTCAGGGTGTTCGAGCGCCGAGTGCGAGTCGCAGCCTTTCTTTCAGACCTGACAGTGCAATGGGTGAGTCCCCCTTCCCATGCCGGGGGACTTGGACCTTATAGAGATGTGCACAACAGGAAGGCCAGGGCGCGGAGAGAGATTTATATGTCTGCAGGAGGATGCCGTCGCACACTTAGTCAAATAGCAGATTCCCGCTGTCCCAGCACGGGACAAACCTTTCTCCCATAAAGTGTCTGTTTAAAGGTTTTCTGTAGGCTGGACATCCATAATGTGGAGGAGTTGGGGATGTCCAAGCACCTGCGATTTCGCTCTGTGTCACTATGAGCATCACTGCTCACGTGGAGAGTTGGCACGCATGCACAGTACACCCTTGGGTTTTATCCACAATAAATCGGGGTTCTTGTCTACAGTTTGCTGTAAAACCACCACTTTTCAACAGTGTGTTAATGCCAACAGCAGAAGGGGAGTCAGCTTAAATTTTAGAGGAAGAAATAACCTCTTTATTGAGCAAAAGACCAATTCGGAGGATAGCCATCACAGCTTTTGCCATTCCCATGAGAGGGGGAGGTCTTCGTCCCATTGTATATTTGAGGAACCTCAACAAACACCCCAGAAAGTAGAAGTTCAAAACGTTCATCTCATTTTATTCGTCCCAGAGAAAGTCGATCTGAAGGATGCATATTTTCACATAGGCCTTTACCCGGCACACAGAAAATTCCTCAGGTTTGCCAATCAGAGCACAGCCTATGAATTCTTTCCAGACTCTCGTTAGCCCAGAGAGTGTTCAGTAAATGGCCTATTTGGAAGATCTGATCCTCTGCGCTCCATCATGTCAGCAAGCGGAGATAGATACAGAAGTGTGTGCGTCTCATTTAGAGAGCTTAGGCTTCAAAATGACCGAGACGGAAAGTTGTTTGACGCCCACGCAAGAGACAAACGACCTAGGCTGAACTCGGACCTCTTTCGAGCGTTTCTGTCAGGGGAGCGCATCAGGTCAATTCATGGCCGTTTATCCGTTTTTTTGGAAAGGGTGAAGGTCCCTTTCGGTCTGTGTTTATGCCTTCTGGGGCTGATGGCCTCAACGGTCTCGGTCATTCCATTGGGACTGTCGCGACTGCCCCCTGGATTTACTGGCTTTTCGTCCTCCGCCTTTTTTCTCATCGGAAGAAGAGCGGCTTCGTTGTTTGTGCCGTGTCCGTGCGTCATGTCACTATGTAAACAGAAGAAAAGCACAGAGGAAGAGTAGAGTAATCATTTACTTGTGTCTTTTGCTGACTCTCATAAGGGCAAACCTATTTCACGTCAGCGGCTGTCCCATTGGCTAATGGAAGCTGTTGTATCAAGTTATAATATATGAGACTATCATATATTCTACCAGCGGTATGGCTACCTCCTGGCCACTATTAAAAGGCGTTTCAGTTCAGGACAAAACGTGCAGCGCCGAGTTGGGCTTCGCCTCACACTTTTGTCCAGTTCTATAGGTTGGAGGTTACGTTCATCCATCATTGGCTCATTCCGTCCTGAGCGTGTACAAATAAATATATAAACAAATAAAATAGCTCTCGCAAAACGAGGTGGGAGTGTGTTTGTTTTTTTTTTCCCCCATAAATGTTATTCATGGAATAGTTGGTATACGTGTTTGTTACGTACATCACTATGTTGGTTGGCGTGCCTGCTTCAGAATCTACAATACGGGAGTCGTCTATATCCCGTAGTGAGATACCGAACGAATGTTTGAAAGAGAACGTTAGGTTACTTGCGTAACCCCGGTTCTCTGATAACACGAGTGAGGTATCTCACCACATTTCCCTCCTTGCAGTTGCACGGAAAAGATCGACAGTGATGTGTATTTTAGGGAGATGAGACTCCCTCATCACTGTCGTGATTGGTCTGTCAGCTGACAGACGTGGTGGTGTTGGTGCTTCCAGGATGGGTCACGCCCGAGGTGTTTCGCGTAGTGAGTTACCTCACACCTGTTCTCAGAGAACCCGGGTTACACAAGTAATCTAAGGTTTCTTTCTTTTTCAGGACATTCCAATTTGTTGTATTGGCTGTGCCCGATGTTTCTGCAATGCCTCTGATTGATTTTCCTTCTTTTCTCAGCTTCAAAATGGCTTGCTTTTCTTCCATAGACAGCTCTCTGATCTTCATGTTGGCTTATCCTTTTTAACAGCAAATGCAGTCTTGACAGGTGAAACTGAAGGCTAAAACCACGAGTAGATGTTCAGAGCTATTTATTTACATGTTGGAGCATTTTTTTGCTCAGCTACGAATTGGGTGGTCTGATACAAAAATGTGTTACGTTCTATGTCATTTAACACAACTACATATAAATAAAAGCTGAATTTCTAAACCCTCCACATATTCGTCTTTTTGATCTCAAACCCAAATGTCTTCAGTCTACAGTAAAAACAAATGAATTGGACTTGCCGTTCCAGTAGTTTCGGAGGAGACTGTAGATTCTAGACATTTCCTTGCAGTGAAGTAATGAGATAAAATTACAAGTCGTTTACAACCAGGCTTAAATTCACTCGTATTTGAGTGCTTGTGAAAAGGTTCTTAACACGTATTTTTTGTGCGCGTGTGTGTGTTTTTAGTCTTTGCGACGTGGGTCCAGCGTGTTCGCCGGGAAGCACGGTTACATCACCCTCAGAGATTTGTTCCGATGGGCCGAGCGCTATAGACTGGAAGAGCAGACCGACTCGTCACGTGACTGGCTGCAACATCTAGCCGACGACGGTAACTAATAATATGAATACGTATTCGTTTTTCGTTAAGCGCGTTCAGTACGTTATTGTGTTCATTCCTCTGTGTCGTATGGTCGCGATCAGGGTACATGCTGCTGGCGGGCCGTGTCCGTAAGCCAGAGGAGGCTTTAACCATCCAGAACGTTCTGGAAAAGCACTTTAAGAGGACGGTAAACCCAGATGCACTGTTCTCTGAGGCTCAGGTCAACACCCAGTTCAGTAAGTTCAGCCCAGGACACACACCAACACATTTCCCAGGACACAATGGAAGTCACGTTGCACCTGGTCGATCTCTCTCTCTCTCTCTCTCTCTCTGTGTTTGGGACAGCTATCCTTCAGCGTTTTCCGTTAAACGTTCACGCTCGTAAAATTATCCCGATATGATAAAATGATATTTTAAGTCATTTGAATAACAGTACAGGATTTAAAGGGTGTCGTCCACCGCACATTCAGAAACAACTGAATTTCTGGAACTTGAGACACAAGTGGTGACGTATTGACTGCTATTGACTCAACTGAGTACGAATATATTCTATTGGTGCCAATGATGAGCAAGTACACAAAGTACTAAAGGTTTTACAGTAGAAAGAGGCCACTAATTATGTAATGAAGGTTTAATTTTTATGTTAACCGAACACTGAATCCGTTTTATATCCGTCGCTAAGGTGCGTTTGTGTGTTTTGATCCGCAGGTCCGTTTGTGGCCAGCATTGCTGGCATGCCTGAGGAGTTTGGTCATGTGGTTTGGACCCAAGGCATGAGGAGGCTTGCCGTGCTGGTGGGTCGTGCGCTCCGTTTTGGAGAGTCCGTCCTGCTGGTGGGCGACACCGGGTAAACACGTTATCTCTAGCTCAATGTCCTTGATTGACAATGCTATTATTATTATTATTATTAATATGCTGATTTTGGCAAAGCTGGACCCAAGTTAGTTTGTTTCTTTCAGTACTACATGATGACTGTTCAGCTTTGTTAGCCATCTTTAAAAAGCTGCTATGACTCAAATGTGTGTCGAGAACATATATATATATATATATATATATATATATTGTCTAAATGGTGTTTCTTTAGGTGTGGTAAGACCACAATATGCCAGCTGTTTGCTGCTCTGGCTGGACTGAAGTTTTTCGCTGTGAATTGCCACCTGCACATGGAGACGTCCGACTTCTTGGGCGGTTTACGGCCGGTCCGGCACATTGGAACAGGCCAGGTAAGATACACACGAGCACTGTTGGACACTGCACTGTTTATCAATACACTAATGAGATATCAGAGCAAATTTTGCATATACTTTGATACAACACACTGACTATATTGACATCAGAAATGAGCATATTTGGTTCAGATAGTCAATCCGGATAAATATTAGCTAAATAAAGATAAGTATTTGGTGTTTATTATAAACCAGTGTGAGCATCTAGTTTTTTTCCCCCCAGGCGGATGCTGAAGATGGCCGTTTGTTTGAATGGCGCGATGGACCCCTGGTGCTTGCTATGAAACAGGAAGGAGTGTTTTTGATGGATGAGATCTCACTGGCTGACGACTCCGTGTTGGAGAGACTAAATAGGTGGGTTTAAAATTTTTTTTAAAAAAACCACACAAATACATAAACAGATATACAATCTTGCATTGCATTCTTGCATTCTGCAGCGTATTGGAGACGGAGAAATCTCTGGTCCTGGCAGAGAAAGGCAGCAGTGATGACGACGACGTTGAGCTCATCATCGCCGGGAAGAAATTTCGACTGGTTGCGACTATGAACCCCGGTGGAGACTTCGGCAAGAAAGAGGTTTGTTCTGGAAAAAAAATTTTTTTAATTTTTCCCCCCATGGATTTAATAATTGTATAATTTGCTTAAAATGTACTTTTTATGTACGTCTAGCTTTCCCCAGCATTGAGGAACAGGTTCACTGAGATCTGGTGTCCTCAGTCTAACAGCCGCGGTGATCTGATGAAGATCGTCCAGCACAACTTGCGAGCAGGGCTTTCTTTAGACCAGCACGACCACCAAGGTGGGTGCGCGTCTCAAGCGACGAGTCCGTGCTGTATTGTCCTTCGTTAACTTCTCATTTTACTGAACCCCTGTTCCCTGAGACTCATCCCTGCTATCGTCTCCAGGCAAGGACGTCGCCGAGGTCATGTTGGACTTCATAGACTGGCTGACCAATCAGGAGTTTGGGAGACGATGCATCCTAAGCGTAAGGGACATCCTGTCTTGGGTGGACTTCCTGAATGCCGTGTGCGAGAAGGACGAGGATCGAGATGAGAGCAGCTTCATGGGTCTGGAGGAGATCGTGGAGCCGGAGTGGGACCAGAGGCTGGACACGGTCACTGCCTTCATCCACGCTGCCTGCCTCGTTTACATCGATGGCATCGGATCAGGTAAACACTGAATAACACTCATCTAAGTGTCGTAATATCAATATAATGGTGGGTTTGCATGGCACCATTGCATACTCCAAAATATTTTCCAACCCGTCCTTGCTTTTATGATTGTCTAACCTGGTGCTTCCTGGTCCTCAGGGACGACAGTCTCAGCAGCAGAGAACGTAGCGGCGGCGAGGAAGGCGTGTCTGGCTTTTCTGGAGACGAAGCTACGCAGGATCACTAAGCTAGACGAGAAGATGCAGGAGGCTCTGAGGGTTTACGACACCAGCCTGGTCAGAGAGCCACGCTGGGGGGACGACTTCTTCGGCATCGAGCCCTTCTACGTCGTGGCTGGTGAGCGGCGCTCGTTACTGTCGGTCTCGTACTAGTAAACGTAACATAACATATCGTTTCCGTTGTATGATCACGTTAAAATAAACACTTCGTATTTCCCAAGATCCCGAGAGCGAAAGCCGCGGTCTGTTGGACTACGCCCTGGGTGCGGGCACGACAGCAGTGAATACCATGAGGATCTTGCGTGCGCTAAAGCTCCAGAGACCCATCCTACTGGAGGGTTCCCCCGGAGTGGGCAAGACCAGTCTGGTGGCCGCGCTTGCCAAAGCCTCTGGGAACCAGCTCGTCAGAATCAACCTCTCTGAGCAGACAGTACGCAACTTTTTCTGTAAAAATAAATAAAGCCTCACTCGAGTTGTTTTTATGTTTAAGACTGTACATTACAGTGGCTTGCATCAGTACTTTTTCCAGATTTTGTAGAGTTGGAACTGAAATTGACTTGGATTATACATCATAAATCTACGTAAAATATCCCATAATATTGAAGTGGGTGGGGGGGGTGTGTGAAGAAATATGGAGGGAATTATGTCTTAAAATAAAATTGAGGGAAATATGAACGGAATTAGTCCGAGCAACAGTCAAGAGGCCAAGGCTAACTGTCAATGTGATGCTGCCACCACCGTGCTTCACTGTTTGCCTGGTGCTCACAGGGCACCTAATGTGTAACTTTTATCCATGTTAAATTGCTCACTTATATAAAGTATTAGAAGTCAGCTGTGCAAATGCAGCCTACGATTCATGATGAACAGATTGAAGCTCGTGGAGTAACATAATGCCTGTGTCAGGGCTAAATTTCAATAAATCATTTTAAACACGCCTCCATTGAGGTTTTAAAATCCACCGTGCCTGAACCGCACTGCCTATTCACACTCGATCGGTCGAATCTCATCAAATAGTGCAATTAACTCGTTGTTTTTTGGTATTCAGTTTTATAATGATGCCACTTCATGTAACTGCATAACTATTATTATTTGTTCAGGATGTTACAGACCTGTTTGGAACAGACCTTCCAGTGGAGGGAGGTAAAGGAGGAGAGTTTGCTTGGCGTGACGGTCCTCTCCTTGCTGCTCTAAAGGCCGGACATTGGATTGTACTAGATGAGGTAACCCCACTCACAACCTTTTTGAGTTCCTACCTGCAGTTTGTTCACATTTACTGTTTGACACGAAATGTAAGAGCCTTTTACGACCATCTTATTCCGTCATCTCTCGTTAAATCTGTATCGAGGGCGGAAAATAAAGCTTGGAAGGAGGTAGCAGAGATTGTTTGTACATACTGGAGCTAGTACAGTTAACTTGGGTCGTTAATCTGCTAACAGAACTATTACGAAGCCTAGCCACTCACTCTCACATGCTGTGAACGTAGGGTTAGATATTTACTGATATCCTGAAAGTGGATCCAGCATATAAGTATAAATCAGGAGAGTACGTCTGTGTTTCTGTGCTGCGCAGCTGAACCTGGCCTCTCAGTCGGTGTTGGAGGGTCTGAACGCCTGCTTCGACCACCGAGCAGAAATCTACATCCCGGAACTGAGCATACGTTTCCAGGTCCGGCATGAGAAAACCAAGATCTTTGGCTGCCAGAACCCCTTCACACAAGGAGGAGGTCGCAAAGGCCTTCCCAAGTCCTTCCTCAACAGGTTTACTCAGGTGTGGATCTCTCACGGCTAAGACGAATAACCCCTTTATTGGACACCTTGTAGTTACTTTCCTTATTATTTCTGATCTGATGTTAAAATCTGGTCCTTGCAGGTGTACGTGGACCAGCTCAGCAGTGAAGATATGCAGTTCATTGGTAACTCCATCTTTCCAAACATCAATGAGCAGATCATCTCTAAAATGGTTCAGTTCAGCAACAAGGTAAGATTATTAAACGAAAAATATCCAATCAAGACGATCAAATCCACCATGTGTTTGACGCTTCTTATATAAACTTATAATCATAAGCGCATATATAAACAAATCAGTACTTTAAGGAAATAAGTATTAGTTTGTAATGAATTCAGTCCTTTCTCCCTGTTTCTCCCAGCTTGTGACCGAGGTGGCAGTAGAGAGAAAATGGGGTCAGAAAGGAGGACCGTGGGAGTTCAACCTGCGAGACCTGTTCCGTTGGTGTCAGCTGATGCAAGCCGACCAATCACCAGCCTTCTATAACCCGGGCCAGCACGTTGGACTGGTGTACGCGGACCGGATGCGAACGGAAGCAGATAAGGCTCAGGTAGCTGCGTCGGCTCCCGTTTATCGGTACTTTAAGATTGAACTGTGGCTTAATTCTGTACTTTTTTTTTTTTGCTGCAGGTGCTGTCTGTCTTCAGGAAGGTGTTTGCTGAAGATTTCGAGCCTCACTTAGGCTCCAGGCAGTTCCATATTACTCCTCTAAATCTGCAGGTTAGTCTGTACGTACATACGATCCATGTTTGTGGATTATTGCCGAGATGGTAATTTATTCACACTTGGTCTTCTTCTTTTGACTACGTGAAGGTGGGCTCGTCAGTCCTTCAGCGTAGCGGCGGAGCCCCTGTGGTCTTGGATCCTCCTCTGTCCATCACTCATCAAGCTCTGCGGCCGCTGGAGTCCTTAATGAAATGCGTGAAGATGGGCTGGATGGCCATACTGGTGGGCCCCAGCGCCAGCGGGAAGAGCAGTCTGGTGCACCTGCTCGCCTTGCTGACCGGACACAGGCTCAGGGTGATGGCTATGAACAGCGCCATGGACACTACCGAACTGCTGGGCGGGTTTGAACAGGTTACTGTGATCAAGAGGAAAAACCGATTCACTTCTGTATCCGGTCCGGCGTGCGCCCGGTAACGTTTTTTTTCTTCTCTCTCAGGTGGACATCATCCGGCCATGGCAGCAGGTCTTGGAGAGCATGGACTATGTGGTGGCCATGGTGACACGGCGCGGGCTGATGTCTCTGGACGGAGCGGTCCAGGACACAGAGTTCCTTTTGAGCACCTGGAGCACGTTCCGTCGCTGGCTGAAGGACGAGGGACTCGACACGGCTGACGGCACGGTGACGTTCGAGGCCCTGAACAAGCTAGAGGTCATCATCGTGCTGCTACACAAACTCAACACCAAGCTCAAGGTCTTCACAGGTACGGCAATAAACGCCGGCGTGACTCTTTAACGCACCATGCTGTATGCGAGATTAGTAATCCAGGAGATTAAAAATCCAACAAGTCCTTAAATCGTTTAATTTGCTTTTCCTGCTGCAGACATGTCGAAGCTGCAGATGGACTTCACCCTTCTGAAGGAGCGCTTGGCGCAGATGGAGGACGGTTGGAGTCACGGCGGTTTCGAATGGCTGGATGGCACGTTGGTCCAGGCACTACAGGCTGGAGACTGGCTACTCATGGACAACGTCAACTTCTGCAGGTTATTAACGATAGGATTATTCATTTATTTATTGTCTTACTTCTGATTCTGACACAACGATAACAACACCACTGAACCGAACAAACCGTTTTATTTATAACAGTTTAGTCAATTTCACTTCCTCCTTGCATACAAAGCAAAGCTCTTACTTATTCACCAATAAATAGAAGGGTCTGAAAGAGTGCAAAGAATAAAGTGCACTTTTATTAAAGTTTGCCTCTATTTGGTGCACCAAGCTGCTTATAAACTACATATTTATGTGTACATCTATGCAACGCATCTAATTTGTACGTAAAGGGCTGTTATGGCGGTCCTGAACGCAATTCTCAAAACGCCCACAAGATGGTGCCGTTTATCGGTGGATCCGATATAAAAAAACAAAAAACAAAACTGATGACCGATTATGGAAAAATGGTTAAATATGGGGGAAAATATCGGTAAAACCTTGGATGGAGTGCTTAGATGCGGTTCACATTCTTCGTGTTATTGAGTATAAATCGTCGTATTACTTTAAGCCATGATGGGGGGGTCAATCAATCTTGGCATCATTTTCCAATGACTGCATATTACGTGTTTTATTTTTCTTATACTAAACAATTTGAACATTTTTTGTATGTTGTTTTTTTTTTATTTTTAATTTGTAGCCCATCTGTGCTGGATCGTCTGAACGCTCTCCTGGAGCCTGGCGGGTCTTTGACCATCAATGAGCGCGGGGTCATAGACGGCACGACGCCGAGCATCGCGCCACACCCTAACTTCAGGTATATCCAAAAATACCTCTACTAACTCGAGCTGAGGGGGGGGGGCCTGACACAATATCATTTTCAATGATATCATTTCAATATCAATTTTGTAGCCTGACACAATATCAAACGTACACTTGCTTTATTTTCCTCCCATCCTATCCAGGCTATTCCTCACCATGGACCCCACGCATGGGGAGATCTCCCGTGCCATGAGGAACCGCGGCGTTGAGATCTACGTCCCGGGAGAGAACGAGGGAGCGTGTTGGGACTCGCTGGACCTGAAGACGATCTTGCACACTCTGGGCGTGACCGGAGATTGCGTTTGCGACCTGCTGATGACCGTTCATTCCGAGATCAAGTCGGCCATCTGGGGTGAGCGCTTTGTTGCGATTGGATAGTAGCTCGTTTAATCGCTGTTTACGACCGCGGCAAGCAGAAAAGCATCTCGGCATGCGCTAAACCTCGAACACGGAGGTAGACGGGCTTAAAACAGCAGTATCGATACGCCTTGGCTGATAAACTGCATTTCTACTTTTTTTTTTGTGTGTGTGTCTTCACGACGGCGCATAAAGAATATCAGAAAGCGTAAAAGATGCGTTCGGGTTTGTTTTCCCAGATTCGCCGGCGTCCTCCGTGTCATCTCTGCTGCATGCGGCTGCGCTGTTGTCCGGTCAGCTGCAGAGAGGTGTAGACCTGCCCAGCGCCCTTCTGCAGGCATGTGGGGAAGCGTACGCCCACTGTCAACGCACCTCTGCCAACCAAAAGGTTACACACTGCACAGTCACATACTAGACATCGCGGATGAGACGTGTCTCATGGATGCTCCATTCTCATACACTTTTTTTTTTTTCCTTCTTCTACCCCTCAGCTCGCTCAGGAGCTGATAGAGAGGCAGTTGGCGGTGTTAGACTCTGAAGAATGGGGTAGCGGACTGGTGTGCGCAGGCGTGTGGCCCGATCGAGTGCCTTCTGCGCTGCAGTCCACAGAGGATTCGTGCTTTTCCAGCGTCCAGAGGGACGGCCAGGTCCTCCTCTACTGTCTGAACACGCTCAGCCTGCACAGCAAGAGGTCCACCACACAAATACACGCACGCTCAGCTTACATCACTTAACAATAACACAACTTCTAAATAACTCCATTTTGTGTGTGCGCGCGCCCAGGAGTCGCCCGTTGATCCTGACTGACTTGCAGAGGGCGATGCAGAGCGGTGCAGCACTGGAAACCCTGCAGTTTCCTCCAGAAAGCGGCAGCGCAGGTGACAGGATCAGGGACGCCCAGCAGCTCCTCCCGACGGCGGTGCGGATCCTGACCGAGGGAGCCTCCCACAGCGACTGGGTCCTGCGTACAAGCTGGCTTTCGCACCTCGCCAAAAGCTACAAACACGTACCAGGTACGTCGTCACGACAGTAGCACGAACGTTTAAGCCAATCGTAACTATCCTGTTAAAGTTGTAATCAAGTTTTTGTTCCTTAAAATGTTCTCGCTTAGGTTTTTCTTTTTACTTTTGAACACTTAAAGGTGTAGTTAGTAACTTTTTTTTTTTTTAATAATTGTATAATTTCAAAGATACCGTGGAAAAACCGTGAAACTCGATATTTTAAATAAGATGGTTCTGACTACCGTGTGTTTTTCCATTTCAGGCTTCTGTTTGCATTTTTTTTTTTTTTTTTTTTTTTCTTTTTTTTCTTTTCTGGCCCAGAAATGATCTCTGCCGCCCTAGTAAGAACCGAGCCCCTGAGCTCTGCTCCTTTTGTTTTAAAAGTCGATTCGTGACAGGGAAAGGGTGCGAGGGTGTATCATCCTTTCTATTGCGATTCCTAAGCAGCAGAGGGCTCTAAAAGAAAAATGACATATCGCTCCTTTAAGGTCATATTTTTAGGACGCCTTCTAAAATGTCGTTATCCGCATCAGTTTACATGCGAAAGGAGGTTTTGCGACCGTGTTTTTGCGATCGTGTTTGCAGAAGCCGCGCTGATACAGCTGGAGGCGGGAAATCAGGCTCTCAAAGCCGTCTTCAACAGCAAGCTCGTCGGCAAGGGCAAATACCTGACCGAGCACCTTCAACCCCACAGCACGGGTATGCGCACACACACACACACAGACACACACAGACAAGGTATTATGCCGTAATACGACGTGAATAATACACACATATAATTGACCATACCCGCACTTCCGGTGATCTTGTAAAAGTTCTTATTCCTGTCTTTAGATGACTACAGGATCCTGGTAGACATGCGCTGGAACAAACAGTACCTGGACATCCTGGCTAACACCTGTAACTTTGAGGACGAGGAGCGGTGTATGGAGTTTATGGAGGCTCTGTATGCCGTCGCCAACAGGTTTGATTCTTTGCTCTGGATTTAAACGTTACGGATACGTACGTCATCACTACAAGTAAAGGATTTAATAGCCGAGCAGCCTACATTGCGAGAGTCGTCTTATAGGGACAGGAGGTTTTTATCTTTTCTCTGTATTCTTTCAGGATCATAATACTGCTGGACCGAGAGGAGAGAGCAGCTATATGCAGCAGCATAGGAAATACATCACCCAGTAACAGTGCGCTAAGAATGGCCACTGCCTTTTCTAAAGGTACTGATGGGTTTCTTGGAAAAAAAAACAGCAAGCAAATTTGGGTGGATGGGGGGGCATCCCACAATTCCACTACTAGACCTCCACAACATCATGAGAATTTTTATATACACGTGCGCAACCACTGGCGTATACGATCTCTCAATTTTGTGCTCTTTTACTACGGGTCACATTTTAAGAACCATCCAGTTCAATGGTGCAGTAATGTTTTGGGGTTTTTTGGCTTTTACACAATATTCTGCTTTTGTTTTTTTTTTTTTGTTTTTTTGTAAAGGAACGGTAGATATTGCGCAGCTGCCCCATCCAGTCCTGATGCACCTGCGCTCTTTCTTTGACCTGTGGGACGCCTTCGTTCTGCAGGCCGTGCAGACGGACCAGCCGAACATTTCGGACCACCTCATGTTCGAGGTGAGAGAGGCTCTTTCGTCTCGTCTGTGTTTATGTACATAACATGCTCACAATGCTGAAATGTTAATAACTGTCCTGTGGTAATACTGTCGTGTCGACATCGAGGCCGTATTTGTGTGAAGTGCGCGCGTGTGTGTGTGTGTGTGTGTGTGTGTGTGTGTGTGTGATTTTTAGAAAACTCAGCTGTTTTTAACGGTTTGTGCAGATCTTGCAGCTGCTCCAGTGGCGAGACCGTTTCTGGAATGTGTGTAACTCCTTGCCGGCAGACACACGCGGAGTGTGTGTGCTCTCCCTGCACTGGCAGTGGGTCCACAAACACCTGGTACTACGGCTGCCCCAGCTCCTGATGGGCGACGGAGACTACGAGTAAGCATTTATAACGGCGCTCTATTGGAGGCTGCCTTATTTTGAGCAAATCTGTTAAACAAGTACTTGTGTGTGTGTGTGTGTGTATGGCAGAGGGCAGCAAGAGCTGCACACAGTCTCCTCAGCGATCCAGAACACACTCTCCAGCTCCGTGTCTGTGGCACTGGCACTAAAGAGCATCCAGAAAACCCTAGGAAAGCCTCTTCCGTTTAAGGTACATCACGTGACCGTAACTTTTCCTGAATAAACGTACGTGACTACAGATACGAAAGCGAAATTCATCCCGCCCTTTTTTTTTTTTTTTTTTTTTTTTTTTTTTTTGCAGTCGGAAAGCGTGGCCGAATGCTCCGCCCAGCTCCGCCTCTTCAGCAAGGCTTTCGATGTCAGGGACTTGCGCCTGAACGACAGAGCGCCGTCGCTGTGGAAACAGGAAGTGGCCCGGCTGCGGGGCGTTGCCATGAGAACAGACTGCAAGGAAGCCCTGCTTGAAGGCTGGGGTCTGGTCCTGCAGGCTAACCTTCTTCTTGATCCGCAGAGTACCGGTACGTTCGTGTGTAGTCCTTGCTGACTCGTGTTAGACGGTTTCGCATCCGCTCGTTTCTAAACGCGTGGGACTTTTTCTCTGCAGGTGTGCTGGAGAGATTACGTACCTGTGTGGATCAGCAGCAGGGATACATGGCGTCCTTTGGCCTGCTGGATTCGGTCTCCGAAGCCGAGAACGAGGAGGAGACGGGATACAGCGCAGGACCGGACCGTGAGCTGTTGCTGCGGCTGGCTCGCAGGGCTCAGCTCTGGCCTGTACTGGAGGAACTCGCCATCCTCAACCAGATGAAAGTGACTGCGGATCTGCTACACCAGTCTGTCACACGCAGGTTCGAATCTGAGTGTCAGGGTTTATCTTCCTTCGTTCGCGACGATCACTAGTTTCTTTTCGTTTTGTGTTTCCCGCCTCACCGTTTTGTTCCACAGAGGGAGTAAAAGTGAGGAGGAAGACCTTCGAAGATCCCTGTCCAACCACCTGCGCTTCTGCATGCAGTCCACCCCCTTGAACATCCGTCTGCTCCAGCCACTGTGGTTCCTCCTCAGCACAGAGCGGGTGTGCATAAATCGCACGGTACATTAATGCTGTTCATATTCTACACCGCTGTACTGACCTACCCTTGCTTTCTCCAGCCTGTGGACGAGCTGTCGTTGGTGTGGTGTGAGCTGCTTTCCGAGACGCTGGCAGCGCTCTGGAGTGGCAGCGTGACCTCCGATCCTGATCGCTGGCTCAAATGGAGTCCTCTGAGTCCTGAGGAAGAGACGAAGAAGAGCTTCCGATCGCTGCTGGGGCCCTCTGATACAGTGCGTGTGCGTGGCTGTCATCAGGCCTTTTTTAAAAACCCTCAGATGCGTTTACTATAGAAGTGTGTTGTCGTTTTGGGTTTTTTTTCGCAGGGTCCAGGCATGTTGAGCCGAGCCGTGTGGTCCCGGTGCGTGCTGGGGGTTTTGAGCAGCAGTGAAACGGGCGGGCGCTGGGACCCATCGGGCTCGTCCTTCCTGACCTCATCGCGAGTGACCCTGGGCGAGTGGAGAGAGCGGATCGGGCAACTCCAGGACCTCAGCGCCGTGCTGTGGGACAACCTGGCCATGTCCGAACTCGCCGACTTTAGGTAGAGACGACGTGTACAGGATATTATTTTTAAAAGTTTTAAAAGCATCCACGTAAAGTTCCACCTTCCCACCTTATATCGATTAAGCCACTAATCTGCATAAACATCATTTGGAAAAAATCTCTATCTGCTCTACTTTGTAAGATGGACGTCTTTTTATTTTTTCTGCGTAGATTAACAGACCGCAGGTTGCAGGGCCTGGTCCTGTGCCGGCAGCTGCATGCTCTCTCTGACCTGCTGTCTCCAGGGTTACAGGAGAGCTACGCGGAATCCTGCGACGCTCTCATCGAAGGCGAGGACCCCGTCGGTGCGGCGCAGGATATTCAGGTCGCCCTGCGAGAAGGCCTCCCCGAAAACCTTCTCCCAGAAGGCTTCCTGGACACATTGGTGACTTGCTTGACCCAGTTTTCGCACAACCGGGCATGCGACGGTGTCCAGCTGGCCCGCTCCGGGGTGTTCTGGGTGAACATGGGCCTGCTGCAGATCCAAGTTTGGGTTCCACAGACGATATTTGACCCAGCAGTAAAGAGGGCTTACAAACTCAAATACGCACAAGACGAGGTGAGCCGAGCTGATGGTGTTAACTTAACAGACCTTCTCAAAATATACACCTTACGGTGCGTCGTTTCTTCAGTGCGTGCCTAAAGGCATGTTTATTCCTTTCCCAGCTTGCCTTACTTCAAGATGAATGGAATGGGCGGAGTCTGTCCTCTCAGCTGCTCACAGGGGTGCAGCTTGAAGAGAGCAGCACCACGGATGCGTTCCAACATCCCCGAATCAGGTCGGACTGCGTTTTTTGCGAACGCAATAGAATTAAAAACAATGTTTTTGTCAGCGATACCAACTGCACCACTAATGTGTCCGAATCTAAACTGGGTAACACGAACTGTGATTTATATTTCTGCCTTTAAAACGGCAAATTATCAATGTCAGGTACATTTCATATGACTTATTCATAAAAAAATGAAGGGGGTGAAGTATATAGTGTTTTAATAACGTCGATAATTTCTCTTTATGCGTATATGTGTGTGTAACTATTTTGGTGCCATATGTGTGGCAGGTACCTGTGGATCCGCATGCGACAGGTTAAAGAACAGATCTGCGAGCTCGGGCGTAAACAGGCATGCCGGCCTGCTGAGCCCCAGTACGGACGCCTGTACCAGGAGCTTCAGCACTACCTGTGCAGCATCGGGCAGCCAGCAGCAGTGGGCGACCTGCTGTCACACCTGCTCAAGGCCCTGCAGGGCTCCGGCCCCAAATCCCGCCCAGGCATCCAAGGCCTGTTAAAGGAGGAGGCCGTGTGGCAGGCATCACAGCAGCGTTTCTCCCAGCGCCTGGCCGACGAGTACCCGCTGTACCCGGACGTCGTGGTGCCCTTGCGCTCCGCTATCCTGCAGCTGCAGCACGGTATGCGTCTTCTGGCCTCACAAGTGGCGTCTACGTTGGTCGCGCTTCCAGGTCTCCCGCGCCTCGTCTCCACACTGCTGGCTTTTCCTGCACCGCCGCTGAGCTCTGATCTAGAGCGCTCCCAGTACCTGTGCTCTCGGACATGCATGGACACTCTTCGAGGACTGGAGAGGGTGCTTCCTGACACCGAGGTGACCTGCGTGGTCCCGGAGCCTGTCGTGTTACTGCTCAGCGCTCTGCTGTGTCTGCAGAGCCATGCAATAAGTACAGGAGAGCTTGGGACAGAGGCACAGAATCTGCTCAGACACGTGTGTCAGGTGAGGGTTCGAGCTGATATCCCAAAAAAAAAAAGACTAATTTAAATGTTGATATAACATTAGAGTATAGTTGTTTTTTATGTAAGTATGTATGTTTTGTGGGTATAGATCGTTTTGGGTGGCGTTTATGTTTAAGTATGCTTACGTCTCGGTGTACATTCAGGCATTGGTGAACGAGTGGGATGAGCAGGAGAGGAGAGCGAGGGAGAAAGAGCAGAAGGAGGCCAGTTTGTATCGCAGTCGCTCTAAACTACACGGAGGAGGCCTCAGCGAGGAGCAGCAGGAGGAGCGTGATTTCAGGCGCACCTTCCCCACATACCACAAAGTGAGCAACTCCTCTGTACATCACGACCAAACGCTATATTAATGTAACTCGAGCGTGTTTTTAAATGTCTACTTTTTTTTTAGCGCTTGTCACACGGCATGCTAGAGGCTTTTAGGTAGAAACACTGCAAAGTAAGACATTTATGCATTTATGTTGTGTAGTCCAGGCCCATAATTAACACCAAGCTTTATTTTAAGTAGCAAGTAACCCTATTAGATAGACATAATCATATAATAAATCTTCTGAATGATTGCTTTATTTGTTTGTATTTTTTTTTTTTTTTTTTTCTTCTTCAGGATTTTGCTGACATCACAGCAGAACCCAGTCTGGAGCAGCCAATCATTATCGAGGATGATGAAGAATGTGACGGGGAGACGGAGCCTAACGAAAACGCCGTCTTCAGAGTGTCCAGCTGCCAGAAGACTGTCGTTCAGGTGCATCAGAAACTGTGCCTGGCCTTCGCACAATCGCCGTGGTACCGTCCGAATCCACCGAGCGATCGGAGCAAAGAACACCTCAGCACTTTGGTCTCGTCTTATCAGATCGCCGCACCTTTAATAGCTCGCTTCTATCATCTTCTGGGTAAGGAATTAGTGTGAAGAGTTTGGTTTTAACCCGATATAAATTCTTTAACAAACGTTCCACAGGTCGTCCTCTCTCGATTTCTTTAATCAGTGTCCCGTATAACGTTTTTTATTTCACCAGACTGTGAAATGGATCCTCAGCTGACGGGCTCTCAGCTTCTGCTGAGTTCCGTGCTACAGAACACGGTCCGGGGCTCCGGAGGTCCGGCCGGCCTCATCCTCCAGAGCGAAGGACCGTACGACTTCTACCGCGATCCAAACATGTGCCAGGCTCGGCTGTGCCTTCCTGCCGTCGAGCAGCTGGCCCGCGCAGTCTGCCGGCGTCTAGACGACTGGCCTGATCACCCGGCGCTGGTGCAGGTACGAGGAGGAAATGAACAGTAACAGATTGTTTCGGTGTTCAAGTGTGTGCTTATTTATGTTCTGTTATGATATTGATGTGTTTCTCAGATCACTGTGGTGATCGAGAGGATACTAGCATTCAGTCTGTCCAGCCCACTGGCCAAGTTCCTTAACGGGCTGGAGATCCTGCTCAGCAAATCACAGGTGAGCTTAGCAGTGACGTATGTTAATACGAAGCTTTACCTACATTTTCTAGGTGTTTATGATACGGCTCTCGGTTCGATACGAAACATGAAGCAACACATCATGCTCGTTTTTTTTTTTTTTTTTTTATCTATCCTCTTTTTTCTTTCAGGACTGGGAGAATAACGCCAGTCGCGCTGTGTCTTTGAGGAGCGAGTTGGAGCCCATCACACAGCTCATCATCCAGTGGAGGAAACTGGAGCTTAAGTATGTAGAATACACTGCAATGAATACTTACCTGGGGAAAAAAACGTCGAAACGATCCCCTACTCTACATGCAAATAACCGCAAATAACCACAAATATCAGCCATAACGTTAAAACCTCAGACAGGTGACGTGAATAACAATCCGATTATCTCGTTACCCGGCAACGGGGTGGGATGTATTATATCAGGCAGCGAACAGTCAGTTCTCGAAGTTGATGTGTCGGAAGCAGGAAAAATGGGCAAGCGTGTATGGGCAATCAGACGTCAGATCAGATTATTAGCACATGATTAGGCTGCATGTAGTTGTTGACCACCTTAGCTGATTTAAAATGGTGTGCATTTGCAGTGGTTGGTCTAGCAGTCTGGATAACGCTCTGAGGCGGCACGCAGAGAACTCGAACAAGCACTGGTTCTCCATCTACCAGCTGATCGAGAGATATCTACAGGAGAAAAGGACCGACGACAAACCTGGTAAAATGCTCTGAATTTCAATTCCGTACACGTTAAAGCGTAGGAGAAACAATATCTGTCTATCAGATAAGTGTCCTCTCTTGTTCCTGTTAATACTTGTAGCTGATTATTATTATTTCTAGGCTGTTGTATTTACGATTACGCCCGAACCAGATTTGTCCCGTTCTGTCATTTCGCTCGTAGACGTGAAGGACGGAGGTGTGAAGGAGTTGTTCCTGCCCTCGGTTTCATCCACACTGCAGGGCTTCATGGAGGGATCCACGCTGGGCGAGTTTCACACGCGCTTGGCCATGCTGCTCGCCTTCCACTGCCACGTGCTATTGGCTCCCAAACAAGAAGGACACGGTGAGAGACTTTGCTTCCTTCCTGCTTTTTTTTTGTTTGTTTGTTTGTTTGTTTGTTTCCCATGCGTCATGTCGCACAAATAGCGAATACAGTTTTAAATCTCTATCACACACAGTTCATTGCTTATTGTTCTCTCTGAGTGTTGTTCCTGCTGCTTTCCGGTCGTCCTGCAACTCCTTTCGAGTGAGCGCTGGCTTCTCTTTTACCGTCCTTGTCACGAGTCCGTGAGCTCGTTGTGAAAAATTATGCTTATGAATACAAGCTTTTTTTTTTTCTTTTTTTTTTTCTTTCTTTTTAATCAAAGAAGTGACCATTTGAAGGTAGTTCTTATCGAGATTCACATGACAGCTGGCGTGAAGGAATAGAAATCAAGTGATGCCGTGATTTTTATCTCTCTCAGCCTCGCTGTGTAGTTTGCTGTGGAACCTCCACAAGTACTACACACAGTTCTCTGGCAGCATCCAGGCCAGAATCGCGCAGTTGAGAGCGCCCATCGAAAAAGAACTCAAGGCAAGTACCGAGTCGCCAATACAAAAGAGTACTTTGGGGGGGGGAACTACATTCATAGTGAGTTTTTTTGGCTTTTTTTTTTTTTTTTTTTTTTAAATAGAGCTTTTACATTTAAAATTGCAATTACTTCAGTCCTCCCCTTTTAAATGGATGTTTTTCATCGTAGGACTTTGTGAGGATCTCCAAGTGGAACGATGTGAGTTTTTGGGCTATCAAACAGTCTGTGGAGAAAACACACAGGTGAGGAAACACAATATCCTGTTTTTATTGTGTTGCCGCGATTGAACATGGCAGGCAGAGCGTACACTCCTGTCCGAAACTATTGGAACGCACGGCCAATTCATCTGTCCGCGCTTTACACCGTTTGAAATGGATACGAGACGAGAGTTCAGGATTCCAGCTATTATTTCCTGGCGTTTACATCTAGATGTGTTCAGCAACATAAAACGGGACCTTTTGTATCGGACCATCCGATTTTTAGGCGTGCAAAAGTAAATTAAAGTAAATGACACTTAATATTTGGTTGCAATCGAGCCTGTGACTCAGTGACATCACCAAATTGTTGGTTTCTTCTTTTGTGATGCTTTCCCAGGCTTTTACCGCAGCCTCTTTCAGTTGTTGTTTGTTTCAGGGGGTTTCTCGGTTCAGTCTCCTCTTCAGGAGGTGAAATGCTGCTCAACTGGGATAAGGTCTAGTGAGAATCTGGATGCATTTCTCTGTAAATTGCGGTATGTGGCATGGCCTCGAGGAAAACTCGGAGAGCAGAAATATAGAGCCTATACCATACCAATGAAATGGATTGGCCTTGCTGTTCCAGTAGTTTTGGAGGGGACTGTATAGCTCGGTATTTAAAGGTCATTAGGTCAGATTTTTCCGAAAAGTTCAAATATCGCAGCCTGGACGTGTGAAAAGTCATTTCATTGTTCAAAATGGTTCCATTTGCATCACGCTCTTCTTAGGACTCTGTTCAAGTTCGTGAGGAAGTTCGAGGCGGCGTTGTCCGGGCCGTGCGCTCCCTGGCTGGTGGAGCAGAAAAGCAGCGGCAGCACGGACAACACGGACAGCATGGACGGGCAACAAGAGCACACGCCGCTGCACCAGCTCCACCGCGCGCTCAAGAGCGCCCTCCCTGGACGACGCAGAGACCTACAGGTGTGAAGGAGACCGTTTTAGATTCCGAAAGCGTATCTCCAAAAAAAAAAAAAAAAGAAAGAAAGAAAGAAACATCATTTTTTGTTTTGGTTCAGAGCGACGGTCCAGACGAGGTCACGTCCAGCATGGAGCCCTCGTCGCTGCAGGCTCGTCTACCCTCGCTCACAAGGAAGATGAGGAAGATGTGTGTGCAGCTGGTGAAAAAAGCGCCGCTGCCCGAACTGTCGGAAGACCTCGACCAGTTTACAGGTAATGAGTCTTTATTAATCACGTATACGTTAGAGCACACGGACAACCGACAGTTTATTGTAATGCGGTCATTCATTCTTCTTGCTTTGTGTGTGTGTGTGTGTGTGTGTGTGTGTGTGTGTGTAGTGGAGATAATTAGCAACGTTCAGGCGCTGCAGAGCTTGACGGTGGACCGCTCTCTAGAGCAGGAGAGGCAAAAAGCTGAAGCGAAACAGATCCTGCTGCAGAAACAGCGAGCTTTGGCTGACCTCTTTAAGATGCTGGCGCAGATCGGTCAGTGCTCTTTGGCGAAAGAATTGTTTATTATTATATCGATATTATAAATAGTACGTTTGCTTATTCCATTCACTGATTTGATCAAACTTTCTACCATTTAATGTTCCCTTGTTTTCCTTATTAAATCTGTGTCAGTATACTAAACGTCGCGATGTTTATCATGTATCGTAAGGATGTCTTTAAGTAGCGGTATATTTCTGCAATATTGGTGACCCATAGGTCACGATAAACAGCCAACAAGCAGTAAAGTACATAAAATAATGACTTGTATGAAATAAGTTTCAGAAACGTAACAGCAAAAACTGTTCACGATTAATCGTTTAAAGAACGTTTCTTCATTAGTTTGGTCCCCAAGCCACTTCCTGTTTGGTTTGGAGCAGAAACAAGTCCACTCTCCTTGGTTCTACCAGTCAAGCAATACTTCTTTTTCTTTCTTTTTTTTTTTCTTTTCTTCTTTTTTTAAAATTGCAAATTATTTATTTATTTGTTTGTTTGTTTGTTTATTTTAGGTCTCTCGTATCGTAAAGGCCTGACGTGGGGTCGTATAGCAGATCCGGAAGAACCGCTCTTACTGCAGCCTGTAGACATGAGAACAACACTGGCTGCATTGAGAACACAGGAACCCACGGAAAACCTGTACGATCTCCTTCTTACCTCCTCCGTCATCAATATCTTTATAGAGAAGTGCTTAAATAAGTATTCCAAAACCACTAAACATGCTTAGTGGATATTTGTCAGTTGGCCAGGATTTCTACGTTTAATATATAAAATGAAAAATTCACATTAAACCATTTAGCC
>JANDJT010000196.1:106165-121581 GCA_024331685.1 Stegophilus panzeri | reverse complement strand
TGGACAAAGACATGCAGATAGATAGATAGACAGACAGACAGACAGGTAGGTAGATGGACAGAAAGACATGCAGATAGATAGACAGAAAGACATGCAGATAGACAGACAGACAGGTAGGTAGATGGACAGAAAGACATGCAGATAGATAGAGAGACAGACAGGTAGGTAGATGGACAGAAAGACATGCAGATAGGTAGATGGACAGAAAGACATGCAGATAGGTAGATGGACAGAAAGACATGCAGATAGACAGACAGACAGACAGGTAGGTAGGTAGATGGACAGAAAGACATGCAGATAGGTAGATGGACAGAAAGACATGCAGATAGATAGACAGAAAGACATGCAGATAGACAGACAGACAGACAGACAGGTAGGTAGGTAGATGGACAGAAAGACATGCAGATAGATAGACAGAAAGACATGCAGATAGATAGACAGAAAGACATGCAGATAGACAGACAGACAGACAGACAGGTAGGTAGATGGACAGAAAGACATGCAGATAGATAGAGAGACAGACAGACAGGTAGGTAGATAGATAGACGGACAGAAAGACATGCAGATAGATAGAAAGACAGATGGGTAGGGGAGTAGACAAGTAGGTAGATAGATAGACAAGTAGGCAGACAGTTAGGTAGGTAGATAGATAGACAGGTAGATAGACAGATGGACAGAAAGACATGCAGATAGATAGAGAGACAGACAGACAGGTAGGTAGATAGATAGACCGACAGAAAGACATGCAGATAGAGAGAAAGACAGATGGGTAGGGGAGTAGACAAGTAGGCAGATAGATAGACAGGTAGGCAGACAGTTAGGTAGGTAGATAGATAGACAGGTAGGTAGAAAGACATATAGATAGATAGATAGAAAGACAGGTAGGTAGATAGACAGAGACAGACAGTTAGGTAGGTAGATAGATAGACAGGTAGGTAGAAAGACATATAGTTAGATAGATAGATAGAAAGACAGGTAGGTAGATAGACAGAGACAGACAGTTAGGTAGGTAGATAGACATAGACAGACAGAAAGGTAGATGGACAGACAAAGACATGCAGATCGATAGATAGAAAGACAGATGGGTAGGAGAGTAGGTAGGTAGATAGACAGACAGGTAGGTAGATGGACAGATACAGACAGACAGTTAGGTAGGTAGATAGACAGGTAGGTAGAAAGACATATAGTTAGATAGATAGATAGAAAGACAGGTAGGTAGATGGACAGATACAGACAGACAGTTAGGTAGGTAGATAGACAGGTAGGTAGATAGACATAGATAGATAGATAGACAGACAGAAAGGTAGATGGACAGACAGAAAGACATGCAGATAGACAGACAGGTAGGTAGATAGACAGAGACAGACAGACAGTTAGGTAGGTAGATAGATAGACAGCTAGGTAGATAGACATAGATAAACAGACAGAAAGACATGCAGATAGATAGCTAGAAAGACAGATGGGTAGGAGAGTAGGTAGATAGGTAGATAGACAGACAGATAAATAGGTAGGAAGGTAGGTGTACAGACAGACAGATAGGTAGATGGACAGACAGGTATACAGACACATGGGTAGATAGATAGACAGGTACATAGATAGATAGACAGAAAGACATGCAGATCGATAGAAAGTCAGAGGTAGAAAGACAGATGGGTAAGTAGACAGACAAAAAGACATGCAGATAGATAGGTAGATAAACAGGTAGGTATACAGACACAGATGGGTGGATAGATAGACAGACAGACAGACAGACATGCAGATAGAAAGAAAGACAGACAGATAGGTAGGAAGGTAGGTATACCGACAGACAGAAAGGTAGATAGACAGAAAGACATGCAGATAGAAAGACAGCTGGGTAGATGGATAGACCGACAGGTAGGTGGTTGGAACAAAAAGAAGCTAGATCAGTTTCACTCTGCTGTGTAAATACTGTGTAAGAGCCTGATTGTATTTGATATCCTTCTGCCTGTATTTACTTCACCAGAATGACCAACCTGTGTTACCGGTTTCCCCATCAGAGTAAATACAGGCAGCTCTGAGTTATAACAGCTGTACGATCCTGCAGCTCAGCTATTGTTTTTTGGGGTTTTTTTTCATTGGAATATAATTCAGTGTTTATCTTCCATCTTTTAGAAGTGAGGGTTTTTTTTTTGTTTTCTTTCAGTTTTTTTCTCTCTAAACTTGCCGCTGCATTCTTAATGTGCGTAATTCCTCACTCTCCTCCACCTCCAGAACAAACCCGAGGCCTCTGAGGTGGAGGTGAAGAGGTTCGACAGAGGAGGGGAAGACAAAGACCTGATTGACGCGTTGGAGCGAGATATCATCTCTCAAAACCCCAACGTCAAATGGTGCGTTCGTCACATAAACTCTGTCGTCCATTTCTTTTATTCACAGACTTTTTTTTGGACTCTTATTCTTAGTGTAGTTAATAAGGAATAAGCTCTTCTCTGGAGCAGCTAGCAAGCGTGTGCTCATTTGTGTGATGTTACCCAACTCCTACAGCTTTGCTTGTTTGTTTTTTTTTGTTTTTTTAAAAAGGACTTCATAGCAACACAGTGTGTTGGCATACACATTAGCATGTGGCAGTGCCATGTTGTTTACCGAGCTCTACTTTCCCAGGGAAGACATTGCTGATCTGGAGGAAGCGAAGAAGCTCCTGAAGGAGGCGGTGGTTCTGCCCATGTGGATGCCCGAGTTCTTTAAGGGAATCAGGCGACCGTGGAAGGTACAGCTGACGTTTTCCGTGTATAAGAAAAGTTTACAGCATTGCTGTTGTAAGACTTAAATAGCTCCCTAGCTCCGTATTCAGGGCGCTGAAAATCACAAAATCCTTCCCTCCAATGCCCTGGAACGTTTGCTCCGCAAATCTTTTTAAAAAAGAATTCTACAATGCACCGCAAAAACCAGGGAGCACCGATGCTCACTGGATGCTTGAAGTGAAAACCTTGACAGCAACACGTGTGATTACGCTAACAAAGATATATGAGAGATAATGTGATAAAGATCTCTATCCTGCCTGCTGTTAAAAATAAATGCCACCGGTGACGTTTTACAACGTCACGTCGCCGGAAATCGAGTCATCAGTGTCCGAATGTGTAGTGAGCCAGAGTCCTTACCAGTGCCCCAACTCGTGTACACCATATATACTGACTCACCACCTAGGGAGCTAATTGAGACGCATCCTTTGTTTGTTTGTTAGGGAAGCGATTGCGAGCCCCGTAGGAACTCGTTCTGAGTAACTCCAATATATTGTACCAGAAGAGCGTTATAGCATAAAACGAGCTACTTTATGTAGTTTTGCTCAGTTTGTTTTAGCTGTTTCTGTGTATCATGAAGGGTTTATTGCGATTCAGTTTACATGGGGAAAAAAAAGTGTTGGCTTTGACGAGCGAGAGGCCACGCCCCCATCACTAGGACTAACAGGTAACAGCATATATATATATATATATATATGAGTTAGTTATAGCAGTTAACCATTTTTTAGGGAACTGGTCAAGAACAGCACTTCTTGTTTTTGCACCATTTGAGCAGTGAAATAATGTCAGCAATGTGGTGTTCCAGTTTCTACAAGAGACATTAGACAATTTATTAGATTTAGGCTTTTATTGTGGGTTTTTTTTGTTTTTGTTTTGCTGTTGGTTTCAGTGCTCAGTAAACCAGTAATATTTAAAAATGGCTGCATTTTTTTCCCCTTTTATTCGGGTAATTCGTTTCCGGCAGGGCGTGCTGATGGTCGGCCCCCCAGGTACGGGCAAAACCCTGCTGGCGAAAGCCGTAGCGACAGAATGCCGGACCACCTTCTTCAACGTCTCCTCCTCAACGCTCACCTCCAAATACAGAGGGGAGTCGGAGAAACTCGTGCGCCTGCTCTTCGAAATGGTGAGTCCACTCATCGTCGGACCGTAAAAACCGACCATCCTTTGGTAGACTTCGTCTTAACCTTCTGTCAATCATTGTACATCAAACAAGTGGCAAGGAGAATTGGATATGTGTATAAACAACTACAGATCGACTGATATTTTTTTATAACAGATCCCAATTATTTGCGTGTTTATGCGCCTGATATTTATTTACTGTTTTATTTATAACAATTTTGTCAATTTCATTTCCTCCTTGCATACAAAACAACTCTTATTTATACACCAATAAATAGATGGGTCTGAAAGAGTGCAAAATAATAATAAAAGCTTTGATGAGGTAAACAGATTACATGACTTCGCCTTTATTTGTTAGTGCCAAGCTGCTTAAAGTACATATGAAGCATTTATGTAACAAGTATAAGTAAGCAAAGCAAGTATACTTTACCTGTGCGCATCGTTGTTGACTCGTCTCCCCTCAGATAGTGCTGCAATGGCGCAATTCTCAAAACGCCCACAAGATATTTATCGGCGGATCCGATATTACAAAACCGATATCCGATCATGGAAAAATATCGGCCGAGCTCTATAAACAACAGATTACACGGAGTCTATCCTAAAATCCCCAACAGACTTTTAATCTCTTTTTTTCAATCCAAGATTTGATCAAGTGGTGTTCACTAGATGCCACATAGGTCGTTCAAGACTGACGCGTGCATTTCTGCTAAAAGGCGAAGACCCGACTCCATGCATGTTCTCCAAGTCCCCGCTTTCCATTAAACATATTTTATGGACTGTCCTGCTTTAAATGCAAGTAGACAACATTATGTAGTAAGCTCACTTAAGGACTCGTTCAGTAAGATTTTACCAGAAAATGTTCATATGTAAACGTAAAACATCTTATATAATCTTAATTGCTGTATTTTCCTTTCGTGTGGTTTTATTTTCATCGTGTTTATGCAACGCTGGTCATTTTTATAAGTCTGTTTTTGCCATGAAGAACGCCACAGGTTAAAAGCTCCACTCCGCTCCTCGTCCACTCGCGTACGCAGTTTCCTCTGTTTTTACTTCACTTGGTCCATTTCCATATCCGAAGCAATATGCGTAACGCCCAAAATGCTCTGCTTTGGTATGTATGGGCGTGTAGGCGAGGTTCTACGCTCCCACAACCATCTTCATCGACGAGATCGACTCCATGTGCAGCCGCAGAGGGACTTCAGAAGAGCACGAGGCGAGCAGACGAGTCAAAGCAGAACTTCTAGTTCAAATGGATGGTACGTTTGTTTGAGCAAAAACGGGTTATTCTTATTTGGTCTAGACACAAATAGGGTAAAGGATTAAATTCAGGACGTAAACGGCTGAACGTTTTTTTTAGCACGGCACTTCACAGATCCACTGATATTTGTTTTTAATATATCGGCAGGTTTATCTTGACTACAACGTATAATTGCATTGATCCATCATGTTTGGGTGTCTAGGTGTTGGCGGACCGTCTGAAAATGATCCTTCTAAAATGGTGATGGTCCTGGCAGCCACTAATTTCCCCTGGGACATCGATGAAGCTCTGAGACGCCGACTAGAGAAAAGGATCTACATACCGCTGCCCACAGGCACGCCAAAACAATCCAGCACAACAATACGCATGCATTATAAAGTAATACAATCAGACAATTATGGCACCGTGTATTTGATGAAGTTTGTGGGGTTTTTAATCTGAAGCTAAGGGCCGGGCCGATCTGATGAAGATAAACCTGAAGGAGCTGGAGCTGGCTAACGATGTGGAGCTGGATAAGATCGCAGAGCAGATGGAGGGATATTCCGGTGCTGACATCACCAACGTCTGCAGGTACGTTACATCACCACTTTCCCCATCCTTCAACTGAATGGTCACTGATGTTGTCCTCCATTGTTGCAGCGACATTTGTTGGTAAACGAGATCGTTTAGCTGTACTCATGTTCGACACGTGAATCCAAGAGCACTTCGGCTGAATGATGACGACCCGAATCTTGAAAAATTGCACCCTCCTTTGAATATCAGGGCGATTGCTTGATTTTTGCGAAATTCTGCGAGTGTGTCTCAAAATCCACCGACCTGACTGTTCTCATTCACACAACATGGGAACAACAAGATATATATCCGATCTAGGACTAAAGACGCAAATTGCCATTGGCCTGATTTGTATTTCTCCCTTAATTTGAAACCGATTGGATTTCTGTATATATTTTTAAATGCATCACTTCTGCCTGGTAATGCGAAGGTAAGCTCAGCCTTGAGAAGCTGGAGACCTCTCGAACAACATGCTTTCAATAATAAGCTGAATGTGTGTTTGTTTGGTTTTTTTTCCTATCTGTCTGCGGCAGAGACGCTTCTCTGATGGCTATGAGACGGCGAATCGAGGGCTTGACCCCGGAGGAGATCCGTAACATTTCCCGAGACGAGATGCACATGCCTACGACCATGGAGGATTTCCAGACGGCTCTGAAGAAAGTTTCTAAATCGGTCTCCGCCACAGACCTGGAGAAATACGAGAAGTGGATCGCCGAGTTCGGATCCTGCTGACCCGCCCGAACGCCATCGCCGGGTCGGAAGGGTAATATCCCGAATGTTCTTTAAAGGGGCAGTTTGTAACTTTTAAAGCCTTCTGCGGGGAACCGTAATGAAATGAAATGGTGAAGGTTAGTTAGATCCATTTCATGTTGCAATTTTTTCCAATGTATTCTTTGAGGAAAAAAAAAAATAAAAAATTACAAACTGCACCTTTAAATTATTTCAGCACTTTGAAATGCAAATGAGTGCAATCCACCTCTAATGGAAAAACCGTCACTAGGGGTTTTTTTTTGTTTTTTTTTTTATTAGTGATACGAGTGGATCGTGTAGCAAGAAAGGATCCGTTACATTCTGTTGAAGCAATATAATACATAAATATGTGTTGATTCAGCACTTCCAAAAGACAAGGGTAAATGAGCACGTAAGTCAGTCTGTGATTTATTGTAATTGTCTTCACATACCAAATATTTTTTATAATGCACAATAACATCTTTTTATTTTTTTTTTAAATTACACTCACATTTCGCCTCAATTCATTCATTCAAAGATGAATTTCAATTACACTACTTCCAACCAATCAGTGGCCTTTTTTCTAGTGAACAAGTGACCCAGTCTATATATATATATATATATAGAAACACTGCTCTCACTGCAAAATGTATTTAGATGACAATTTGGTAATGTTGTTTATGAAGATAATAAAAGTTCTATGAAAAACAGTTACAGTGATGCCTTGTGTCCTGAAGCATGCGCTCGTGCTCCTGCAAGTTCCACAACATGGTCAAACACGCATTGTGTACCTCGAATCCTGAATAGAAACTAAAAGCTGCGCTGTTAACACCGCGTTATGAAGTTAATTTCCACGAGTGTCCAGCTTTAAGTAAGGGAATCACCCTGAAGTTGATTATTTTCCCCTAACAGCACATCCTAAAGAGTTTTATTCTTCTTATACCACAGTAATCAGGCACCACTAACGATTTTACACATCATACTTCTCGCTCTCTCTGAAAGGCAGCTTGTCGTATTACCGCGCTAATATAAACCCGTGATTTGAATTACAGCCGGAACTACAGTCAGCGCCGACGTTATAGAAAATTAATCAATCAACGCCGTTGGACCAATCCGATTTGACAATTAAACAGCGCTGTGATATAAAGAGACATTAATGCTTTCTATATCCTACTCTCAAGCCTCAGCGATGTTTATTTACACACGTGAATGAGAATCTGTCAGGGCAGAAATACAGAAGAAAATAAAATCAGTGGCTTAATTAATTAAATGTAGCATAAGCACTGTGTGCATCTTCACTTCACATGCTCTTCATAACGCAACGTTTTGTTTGTGTATCGTGGTTCGGTTGTACAACTCGAATATTAAACCAGCTAATTGAGGACACTATCGTAGAATTTCCACAACAAAAAAGTGAAATAATATCCAGTTCCTTCTTCTTATCGGAAATGTTCGCGGCTTTAGAGCTACGTGCAAATTTTAACGCAGACCATAGTAATGTAGCTTGGTCCCGAAACTACACCGTGCCCTACTTTTATCACGTCTGTGTGTGAATTAAGTGCATAAATACATCATCATCATCATACAGGATATTTTTCCATAGACACAATGCAACAGCGACTCGAAAAAATACAAACGAAATAGTAAATATTAAACTGGGATAATGCCTCAGTGAAACAAACATCGCGCGCTCTCGAATAAAGTAACGGATAAATAAATCTGAGACTCGTAAAGTGCTACATTTGGAAAGGAAAACACTCACAGAAATGCCTAAAGCACATAACATCAGGGGGGAGGGGGGGGGGGGGGGGGTTTATCAGTACTGCTCTCCCTTCACATGGCTCTTCTCTTGCTCCTCCACCTCCACCTCTACGTTCTCGATCAGGCTCTGCTTCTCCTCCTCCGGCATCAGGGTCTCCGGGTTCAGATGAAAGAAACCCCTGACAAAAACACACACGTACATCATGAGGTCTTATAACAAGAGATTTACAGGATTGTGCAAAGTGCCTGGATATGTTAGGAATAAAACACTCGACGGCAGAGCGATAAATAATCTAAAAGCTGATTATTTTCCTAGAACAGCACATCCTGACATGTTTTTTTTCTTCTTATCCCACATCGATTTGGCAACAATGTTTTAATTATTAAAGAACGACACGCCCTGCGCTTTGTCCAACGTTTTATGATGCACTGTTGTAAAAAAAAAAAAAAAAAAATGTTACGAGTTATAAAGTCACAGTTGCTTACCGTTAAACTTCCTTCTCGTTTTTAATTAAAATCATTTACATGCCCTGTGCTGCTTAATTGCAAAAGGAAATAGAAACCGATCAGTCATAACATTAAACCCACTGGAATGCAGTGAGTGTAAGGATCTGAGAGACTTTGCCAAGGGCCAAATTGTTACGTCTAGACGACTGGTTCGTCCGGCCAATCAGAAACGTCTCATAATGTAGGACAACGGCTCACTCGATAGGCATCGTGTTTAAAAAGTCGTACTTGTGTTCGCACGTGGGAAACAAGATGTCGAGGATCTTGATGATGACCGCGGAGCCGACGACGCCGACGACCACCACCCACATGATGAGGAAGAAGAGCGGCAGAGACTCGGAGCAGAAGCGCTTCAGCCTGTCCCGGAGCTCCTCCACCCACCGACACACCACCTGCACGTAGACAGAGCGAGACACATGAGGCTAAAATTTCTAAAACTAAAAGCAGCCTCAATCAGCCCTAATCCCGATCCTCTGAGAATAACCAAATCTGAAATATAACAATGTAAAAGTATGGAGCATTATGAATAACCCCCGGTTCTGTTCAGCTCCTCACGTTATAAGACGAGGGCGACTGTCGGAGAGGGACGTCCGGCAGCAGGTCATCAGGATTGACGTTCTCCTCCGGTGCGTCCTCATACAGCACGCTGGGTTCCATGCGCAGTGGCGTCTCCGGAAGCTTTCCCGGAGCGGCCGTCTCTTCCTGCGTGGTTTCAGCCTGCCTCAGTGGGTAGTGACTGGTTGTGTGTAGGACCTGGTCCTCGACTACAGAGGAGGAGAATTAGTCATTAGTGTCGGGTTACGGATACCGACGCTAGCTTCTCCTGACTAAACTAAAAAAAAATTTAATAAAAAAAAGCAGGTGTTTCATCAGATCATAGGGAACCTGTTTTAGCGATGAACTCTTCAGTCATGATGACGTCGTTTTCTCGTGGCATGGCGACGATCTTGCTGGATCTCGCCGGGTAGATGTTTTGCTCCTGGGTGACCTCCTCAGAGGTCTGGTTCAGCAGCATTTTCACTTCCCACACGTCGGGCTGCCACACCTGCACGTTTCCACATCGTACAACAATTTACACCACAGTGCTGATGAATTCTACAGTCTGATTTGGTGGTGAATTTTCTAGAACAGCAGCTCTGACAGTAGTGCAGCAACAAATCATAGCCTTACAAACTTATACTGCATGGTGTTGCCGTTTGGCGACAATTAATTCTCTCATTTTTTTGATAGGTAATAATACAAAACTACTATTTTCCTATGGAACTGGAAAAAGGGGGGCTTTACCTTTGACATGACATAAAAAAAAAAAAAATAAAATGCCATGTCACATGACCAGGAAGTGCCGTTTGCACATCCTTTTCTGCAATCACGTGGCATGGTCATCATCAGAGATCTCTCAAAAGATATGTTCTTCAAAACATATGTTAAATATGTTCGCTATTTAGGCAAAACTACTTTAATTTTTCAAAAATTTAAACAACTTGATGTATTTTGAGTATTCTCTTAAATGGTAAAATGTCATTGTTGCCATATGGCAACAACATGCGATAATGGAACTGTAGTATGTGCGTTCATGAACTGACACTAGGCTTCTCTAATAGTACAGTTAATTTTTTTTCTAAGTAACAAAAGCTCTGTTATAAGAGGAATAAAACACTTGGTGAAATTAATAAACTTTGGGAAGGTAACAATAACTCTGTCGTTGATTATTTTTCTATAACAGCATGCCCTCAAGTGTTTTATTCCTTACATAATAAATTTTTTAATTTTTTTTTTTTTTTTTTTTACATTCATTGAAATTTAGCCGCTTCAACTTAAAGCAAGTCAGATTTTAAAAAGGAAGTAATGGTTCATCTCAGCCAAGATCTTTTTTTATTATTATTATTTTTTTATAAATACTTAACTATACATAAATTTAACTCATAATGGAGCAACATTTACATCTACATTTAGAGTAAGTTAATATATATCGATACATTACGTTATAGAAGTAAAAGTCACACCTTCTCTTCACCCAGTTGGATCATCTCCTGACCCAGAGTCAGCAGCAGAACCTCGTCTCCTGCTTCGCTCTGCAGATACGAGTGATCCAGCATCAGCCTCAACACGCTGCTGATCAACGTCCCGGCACCGTCACTCAGGCTCACGTTACTGTCATCTACTGTGGAGACAGAACAGAGTGGTAGCGCATGTTAAGAATACGCAGAGCAGCACAGATTCAAACACAAGAGAACATGTGGGATTTCGTCCAAGATTAAAAATCCATTTATTTCACCTGGCCTAATTTGTTCTTTTATCTTATTAAATATATTTTCATTGAATATGGTGCAATTTTCATAGATTTACACTTCACTCATTAAAGACTATAGATGGTTCATTAATGTGCTTTACTACAGGTATACACAGGTTTATATTAAATGTTTCTTCTAATAAAAACGTGTTATTTAGATCAAATAAAGGCACAATTATTGACATGGTAAAGTTTTGTGAGGTGATGTTTAATATTTATGGACGAGGCAGAGTTTATTTTACATGCAATATACCAAGCCATGTTATTTGTCTTATTAACATTGAGAGAGAGAGAGAGAGAAGAGGGGGAATGATGGTTTATAGCTGCTATAACACAGGTAATAACTAACTTGTTTCGTGGATGTTCCACAACATTAAAAGGTAACTTTAAACGGTTAAAACTACAATGAGTCATTCATCTATAAATAAAAGTGTAATCGTTGGCAATACTTCACGACACGCTGTTAGACGAGATTCTGACATACCTGCAGCCTTGCATGCAAGTTTAATTGTTTGAATTTAAAAATAATTACACCTATCAGATAACCCGCTCCTAAGACACTTGGAGCCGTACTCACACAGCAAACCCTGGCACGGCATCCTCATCACCTCTGACGGCTTGAGCGGAACCCCGTTGACGGTAGTTTTATTGTCCGCCAGGGTGACATTCAAGCTTATCTGAAACAGAAAAGGAGCAGAGAATGCTCTTGTATGTAGTTGTCAGCTTCCATCATTCCTAAAAAATATATCATCATCCTGATAGGACAGATGATGAACTTTTGATAGGAAATAATTTAACTAAGCTACTGTCTAACACAGGGTTTAATACGAGGTAACAACTTCAACAGGTCAAACAGCCAAACAAATACTAGTGGGTGGGATTACACCCGTCACCCCTAAAATCATTCAGTGTACATGTTTTTTTTGTGTGTGTTTTGGTTACCTGCACGTTGTAGGTCGACTCTTCATTTTCGCTAACTGCAGTCACGTTAATCACGTTTTCCTGTGGATACACATGATGAATTACACACACATACTTAACGCTGCTGAGGATGCTTTTAACGACTTTCCCCCCTTCTTGCCAGTAGATTCACACTCAATCATATTACAATTGACATCAAGATGTGTGATTGCCATTATGATGGAAGCTGCGATTTTTAATCAGACACATAGTATGATCCCTAATTTGACTCTTAATATAATATCATATGTTATATCTAATATGATTCCCAGTATGATTCCTGATATGACACCAGGAATAGATTCCTAATATGACTCCCAGTATGATTCATGATATGACTCCCAGTATGATTCATGACACCCAGTCTAGATTCCTAATATGACTCCCAGTATGATTCATGATATGACTCCCAGTATGATTCATGACACCCAGACTAGATTCCTAATATGACTCCCAGTATGATTCATGATATGACTCCCAGTATGATTCATGACACCCAGACTAGATTCCTAATATGACTCCCAGTATGATTCATGATATGACTCCCAGTATGATTCATGAGACCCAGACTAGATTCCTAATATGACTCCCAGTATGATTCATGACACCCAGACTAGATTCCTAATATGACTCCCAGTATGATTCATGACACCTAGTCTAGATTCCTAATATGACTCCCAGTATGATTCATGACACCCAAACTAGATTCCTAATATGACTCCCAGTATGATTCCTAAAATGACACCGCGAAGAGATTCCTAATATGATTCCTAGTATGATTCCAAGTAGGATTATCAATATGACTCAGAATATGATTCTAATTTCGCAAATGATTTAACTCGGAAGTCCCTCCATTACTACTTATTTAACATTAATCCTTATTAATCTTCTATTTTTATCATCTACTGGTCCTGTTCAGTTCTTCATATTATACGAGAGCAAGGAAACAGCGTTTAATTTCATTTAGATTTTGAGCAGTGGAGTCAGGAAATATTTTTCCTACCCGTTTACCATAAATCCCGCCTCCTGTTGTACGATTGGCTGCTACTGCACATTCACTGTCTAGTATTCATTCCATTTATTGAGGTTGGGTTCGAGATACCAGCCAATCATAACGCAGGGGGCGGAACTTGTCCAAATACGGGTATGGGGTAAAAATAATAATAACGAAAATGCCAATAACTAACACAGACACGTTTACTGAAATGATATTAAAAAAAACTAAGTATCATTTATAGCTATTAACTAACAAGCAAATTAACTGACACATAGCTAGTACAATCGCGACATAACAGTTAAACCTGGTCAGCCCGTGAAGCTAGTCAACAGCTAGCAATGTTCGATAGCTGATTCAAAAACTACGGTTGTCTCGCACAGTCGCTTATCAGCCTTTTTAAAACACTCACCGTGCCAAACTGTCGCGTCTCTGTCGAAGCACAGACCAAAAGTGAACAGATAATGAATACAAATATTCCCCAGTACGACGCCATCACTGCTAAGAAAACCCGAACACCTCCTTCTTCTTTTAAGAAGCTAAACGCTGAAATGCGCTTTACTGCCACCATGTGGAGAGAAGAGTGCACTGCACACAAGCAAAGTGTGAGTGTCAAATTACACACTGGTCCTACATTAGTGAATTTCACGCCCTGCTGTAAAAAAACAACAACAATAAAACCATTATAGAATTTCTAATGGTCTTAATGTTTATACTGGGAATTGTATTGGTTTTAATGGAAACTGTAATGGTTCCTGTGGGTCTCCATGAGTAATTTGTTGCCCTCTATTGGTGGCATGTTATGTCTAGTGGATACCATTAAGGACCTACTGTTTGACCTACTGGTAAAAATGACCTCACAGGACTTCAGTATTAAGATTACTGTAATATCATTGCTCGTCTTGTTGCTAGGCTGATCGTTTTGTAAATTTTAATGGACCCTTTTTCTTCTTAGCGGAAGTTTTAAGATAATGTACAGGTTAGAGTATAAAATCGTTTCAACTCATAATATTTACTGTCCATGAATGTATTTATTTGATGAGTAAACATGTAACAAGCTGAATCATGTACAGTCACTATAGCAAAATAAACCCCTTCAGGGTGACACAAGACACCCTGAATGTGATAGTGACCAGCTGTTAACCAGCTGAGGCCAGGTTACACCCCTGTCTACCTACCTGTACGCTCTATCCGATGTCCATGACCGTCACCAGAATTGAGCATTAAAACTCTTTTAATCATTAATTTAACCGGAAACGGTTAGAAACTGACTGGCATAAAAACAAACCAATCACAAAACATCTGGTGAGGTGGGGGGTTTACCAGGGGTAGCCAACCGAATTTTACTGGGGGCCAGTGCCACCCCTGGCCACAATGTAGCACCGCCGTTGACAACCACACTGTCATCCATCCCTTACATTTATTTATTTATTTATTTATTTATTTATCTATTTTATAGTTGGTTACATATATTTCTCAATATCGAGTTCACTTTTTTCAAAACTCTTCTCTTGATCAACATGAAGCTCAGTACAGCAGTTACGCTCACATCCATCATGCACTAAAATCACCAAAACACGTCACACACACCTCAAAATCAACTCATTCTACCAGAACACTAGCAAAGACTCTCTCTCTCTCTCGCTCTGTCAACAGGAACCCCTTATCATTCGTAACACAATGACCTGAAAAACACTAATCTCAGGAAACATTACAATCTCACTGTCCAGTTGTTGGGGAGATATTCCAGAAAGCTGAGGCCCATATCTCTTGACGAGCTGCCGTGAGGGAAGACCAGGTTTCGGGAATGATTGTGTAATTCTCCTCTTGAACTGCCGGTAGGGTGTAGGATGCTTTTGGGTAGATCTGACGGTAATGCCGCTTTCTCTCCGAGCTCTATTTCTTCTTTTCCTTTCTCTTTTTCTCTGGTTTCTCGTTCCACGCCTCTTTATATGATTAACGCATTTTAGATTATACAGCGTAATTAAGCAGCGTACACACATCATGATTAAACAGCATACACGATAATAATTAAGCGATCATTTGTACCATAAAATCATTCATTCAATCTTTCCTTGTGCCTTTATAGTGACCCTAGGGAATAGCCATGATCATGTTTAATTATTCAGATGTTCCTGTACGAATCCCTGATCAACCTCGAGTTCCTCAGCTAGTTTATTACAACAGGTCAGCTAGTAGTTGTAGATGTAGTTGCATTGTCCTTTCCACTACAGGTTCCATCACAAGGGGTAGCATCAGTCTAAACACAGTGTTGAGAGGTTAGTTCAGTATGAAAAAGACAATACAAGTACTTACTAATTTAAGTCCTTGTCAACCTGTATTCAGTTGTGAAAATATTATGTAAACGTGAAAATAAACTTGCTGGGGGTGAGTGTGAAAAATGAATTAGGGAATTTTAAAGAATGAATGAATTTTGAACGATGCGTTTATTTAATGACTTTTGTGTAAAAAAAAAAAAAAAAAAAAAAA
>JANDJT010000196.1:77604-103619 GCA_024331685.1 Stegophilus panzeri | reverse complement strand
AAAAAAAAAAAAAAAAAAAAAAAAAACATTTTAAAAATAATAATAATAATAATAATAATAATAATAAAAAAGTGACCCACAGTTCCGTCCATTCAGACTCAACTCAGTGTTGATAAAGGCATGTAACTAAATGACGAAATAAACTGTAAAAAAAAAAAAAAAAAAAAAAAAAAAAATTATAAGGAGTGTTAGGAAAAGTACAGAAGCCCTAAGCAGCCATGCTTATTAATATTTTCTTTCTTGTTTTCTTGTGATCTCGACTTTATTTTTCTGTGTACTCCGCATCCATCATCCCAAAGGCAATGGGGTTTTTTGGTTTAATGCCAGAAATAAGGTCTGTGGTTAACACAAGCTCAATATATGTTCACGTTTTATACTACGACATAAAATACACCAGTAATACAATGATGTTTATGATTCTTACATGTTTCGTTAATTAAGATAATAATCATAAGATTTTGAAGCCTATAAACGAACTACACCACGGTCGCATGACTTCTACGTCACCACCATTACGCTTCCGACAACTCTTTCAATCTTTATTTAAAAACAACAACAACAACAACAATACAATTGGAAAATATTATAAATTCTACAAGCTGGAAAGTTTGAGTTGCAAGAGCGCGAGTATAAACACAACGAGGATGTAGTGGATGAGATTTCCTGTTCGGTGTGATGACGTTTATTGTCCCTGACAACCTCTGTAGATTAAAGAAAATTAATAATGCATGGCCGCTTAGGGCTTCCGTAGTATTTAGGCTTCAAAATTCATAAAACGTTGTGTTCATTTGTGAAGATTGTCTTAATCATACACAAAACAGGATGCTACGCGTAAGATATAAAATACACGTACACACAAAATATTATTAGCATGATTAGCCATCAGGAATTTGAGCTAGAGCTGTGAAGCTGCTTTGTGACCATGTCTACTGTTAAAAGTCAACAAATAATATACGGCTGAATCAAATAAGAGCGGGGGGAAAAAAAAAAAAAACTCGCAGTAAGAAACGGACGCGTCTGATGACGACACAGAAGATGCTAGGCAACGCATTCATGACGTAATAGCGCGCAGCTAAGCAACGCAAATTCTGTTCTAGAACTTTTGGAAAGGAATTAAAACTTAGACTCTGATATCGAGAGCAAACAAACAACAAACAACAAGCAACGAACAAACAGCGTGTAACGAGAAGAAATAGACACAAGATTTATAGTGTTATGCAAGTAAACTCCCCCACATTCAAACCAATTCAACATTTTCTTCATCTGTACTAATAATGATCGATATTTAATGTACTTTTCGTGTTTATGCCGAAAAAAAAATATATAGTAAAGCCGCTTAACAGATCTTTCTATACCATATCTACAGTGTCCTATTCATCATCATTATTATTATTATTATTATTATTATTATTATTTCATACTCGTCTTAATGCCCTTCTTGTGTGCGCGTGCACGCTTACTAAGACACCGCTGAGTCAAAACAAACCCTGACAACTCTTTAACTATAAAAGTTTTAGCTTCCTTAACTTTTCCTCGTTGCCATACGGTGTGTTTTACCTTCACAATGCGATGTGGTACCAGTGCAGTATCTTTTTCAACTAATGTTCGACTAACTAATGTTTTCTTTTTCTCATTCCAGAAAGTTTGCACGAACGCTGCAATGGCTTCCGGTGGATCTTCACCACAAGTCCAGCCTTGCCACATTTTTGGTTTGTGCAAAGGAGTAAAGAACAATTTACTCTTTCAAGATGAGGAAACGATGATTTTCCCGAGTGGAAACCACTGTGTCCGCTACCACGTCCTTCAGAGACGGACCGAGTTCATTCACAGTAAGCCTGCTGAGAGCATTACTTCCTGTAGACCCTTTTTTAAAATGACCTAAACGTTGTACTTATAACGTTGTACTGTAATTATTATTGTAAGCTTAGATTTTTAATCTCCATTGATATGTTTTGTTATTTTGACATTCAGTCCTAATCCGACGTTACCCCACAGGTGTGAAGGGAAGCATGAAGGCCCTGGCTTTAAGCCCCGACCGGCGCTACCTGGCCGTGTCAGAGAGCGATAAATGGGGCACCATCACCATCTTTGACCTAGAGGACAGGAAATGCTGCAAGAAACAGGTTCTGAAGGGCAGCGATTACGGCGTGCAGGAGTTTGTCTGCATGGCGTTTTCTGCTGACTCTAAATACCTGCTGGGCCAGGCTGGAGGACCCACATGGACCCTCTACTACTGGCAGTGGCAGGAAAAGGAGCTTATTGATTCTGTGAAGACCACGAGGAATGGCCTTATTAATCAGGTAGAAATTCTGAATATCTTGTAGTTGTAAGTGAAGGCGAGTGAACTTTGTAACACTGAAGACGTTTCTCCATCCAAAACACGTGTACCACTATCCGGAAAATATAAATTCCAGTTAATAATTTTTTATTTATTCAATCATGAATGTTCCTGTCCACACTGACAGTGGCCTTAGACACAGTAACCATTTCACATCTGTGTTTTAAGAGTGTATACTGAGTGTTCTCTTCTCTCAATCCCAGGTAAGCTTCAACCCTCAGGATGAGAAACGGATCTGTGTGAGCGGAAAAAGAGCCTTCAAGATCTTCGAATTGAAGAAGGCGTCCCTGAGACAGGCCAGCTCCTATAACATGAAGAACGAGGACGTCCTGTGCCACACGTGGCTGTCCGGGGACTGCATCGTCGCAGGAACTGAGGCCGGGAAACTGCTAAAGTTGAAATCCGGACAGCTGCACCAGCTGGGGAGACCATGTGAGAGGTAACAATAGAGAGAGATCCAGAGAACCTCTCTAACACCCTCATGTTTGTTGTTATGATCTGTTTTTATCAATTTAATAATGCTTGTTTGATCCTACAGTGTACAGTAAGGTAAATCACCATGTTCCACATTCTCTCTCTCTCTCTCTCGACAGACAAACAGAGAAGAAGGACTCATCTTCATCTCCGGACCAACCGGCATCTGTTACCGCCATCACGCAGTATTCTAAAGGCTTTGCCTGTTCAGCTGGACTGGGATTAGTTTGTCTCTATGAGAAATCTAATGAGAACGATAACTACAGGAAGACTGCGGAAATAAGCGTGAGTAATTCATATTTAACGTTCGGCAGAAGCTTTTACGCGAGGTAACTTACAAGCGAGGTATCTCGTTGTGAGGCTGAGCGTCAATGTTTATAAGCACTAAGAACTGTTTTCCTCTGATCTGCAGATTTCTGTGGACCCATACAGCAGTCAGTCACTTCAGGCCATTGCCACGATGTGCTTTAGTCCAGCAGAGAAGACGCTGGTCATCACCACAGACCGAGGCAAACTCTACCACATCAGCCTCACCTCGACCGAGATTAGCGAGGTAACAGAGCAACACACAGTGTGATGAGTATACAGTAATATATAGAAAGCCAATGAATTGAAAATGTACTGACTTCTGATTCTCCGTCGATCCTTTTTTCCAGAGTAAGAAGGCCCAGTTTGAATTCCTCTCTCACTCTCTTCACTCGGAGAGCATCACCGGGATGTCCATCTGCACATCAAAACCCCTCATCGCCACCTGTTCGAAGGACTTCACCGTGCACATTTGGAAGTACAAGACCAAGTAAGAGCTGTTACTGTTTTTATTTATTTATTTATTTATTTTTAAACATAGCACCTTTCTCAAACTCAAAGAAAATAAGATGACATTACTTTTATATAAAGTAAATATTGGTCCACCTTATCTATCTCCATGATCTGGCTGGAAAATCTCACTTCACTGGACACTACTTAGTGCTAAGAGAATACGTACATCCTGAGGCTTAACTAGAGATAAAAAAAAAAAAAAGTTTGCTTTGTGTCAAATTGATCTACTATCTTTTTTATTACTTAGAGCAATACTAAAACATTTTGGTACTCGTCCATACTGAAATGAGTAATGTACTTGGCTTTAATCAATCAGTATAATGATCATCATTAGACATGGCTACCAAAATGTCCATAGTGCTAATTTACTTTGACAGTTTTCTGACTGTATGGATGTCAATTTTTTTTTTCTTTCTCTGCAGCTCTCTGGAGCAGTTTAAGGAGTTTGATGAAGAGCCGCTCTGTGTGTCGATGCACCCGAATGGCCTCTCCATCCTGGTGGGCTTCTCCAGTGAAATCCACCTCATGTACCTGCATTATAACAAAATCCACACTGTCCAGAAGTTCCCCACAAAGAACTGCACCGAGGTAGGTCGTCACTGACGTCACTTTAGTGTTATAAAGTTTTTGTATGGGTGAAGAGATGTTTTGAGATGTGGGACATGAAAGTTTTGACATTCCAGCTATCAAAACTTTAAAATCCTGAAATCTCCATTTACAGCTCAAGAAAACTTGCACTATAAGGACACATCAAATGTACATTATTGGAAATCTGAGACGTTTAGAAAGAGTTTTTTTTTTGTTTGTTTGTTTGTTTTAAAGTGATCAAATGCAGATAAATCGTTATTGTCCTGTAAGCTCAGATACTGTTTTGTTTTATAAGTTTCTCTCTGGCTCTTTCTTATTAAGCGATTTCTTAGTCTTATTAAAATAATATGTTTATATAAATCAATTAATTTGTGTCGTTTGTCCGGAAACTGTGTATAGGATTTGTGAGTAAAATAACGAATGCGTGTGTGTCCACAGTGTGTTTTCAACCACGATGGCAACATGTTCGCGGCCGTCAACAGAAACGTAATACATGTTTACAACATCAGAACAGGTAAAAAACTGGACCTGAGCGCCCACCTTAAGAAGGTCAGTACAAATAGTTATTTTTTCACATTTTACCAGCAATTTTGTGAATTTCAGGATGTATTCACATAGTTCGGCGATAAAGCTAAAGATTTCTTTTGCCACATCATTCATTCTGTATATTTATTTTTCAGTAATTATTATTTGTACACGTTCAGTCTGAATAGTACTTTGAACACATATTGCACGACATTTTTCAACACTAACATTTATAATTGCAAATATACACATGAACAAAAACAAAGATAAAATAATGAATACCATTAATGCATTTTTTTTTAATTAAATAAAAAACAACAACATTTGGAATATAATTAAGAACATTAATAAATATCCATGACTTTGATAACCTGTTCTGACCCCAGGTGCAGTCGGTGAAATGGAGCGAAGATGACCTTCATCTGGTGTCATGTGGGATGGATGCCATCGTGTGCACGTGGGACGTTCTGACCAGCAGCTACACGTCAAGCAAAGAGACTGATTGTGGCTACGTAGATGTGATCTTCACACCTAACACCGGGAGCGTCCTCGCTATAGACAGATGCAGTCTTAAGGAGATCCATGATGGAAGCGTAAGTCTAAAAAAAAAAAAAATCACACGATTGTTTTGACTCTGTGAAAGGTGGATTAAAGTTACAACCACAGCAGCTCCAGGTCATAACACATAATGGACAAGGGTTCTATTTCATTTCTACTGACCGCCAGAGGTGGTGCTTTCAGCACCTGGATGTCCATCACGTGTACGTGCAGGTCGAGTGTTTATATCAAAAAAGTCACCTGTGACCGGGGTGACGTGTGCCTTTTGCCCCGGTACTAAAGGCACGTTCACCCCGGAAACGACCTCTTTGTATCTTCTCGCGTTGGTAAGCAGGTTTCAGGAGTGCAGGCAACGCTGGGAGTCTTGTAACCCGAAGTAGGGTTGGAGTTACGAACTTTCGTCCTCTAAAGACTGCGGTTAGCCTTTTTTTTTGTGATTATTTCACTTCAAATAGTATGCTATCCAGCGAAAGGTAAGTGACTGCTATCAACGCCGTTTAGCAGCGGGCACGCTCTAATTTGGCAATCGGCAGTTTACATTTCATTTTCAGTTGGTGTTTCTCGCTTTAACGCGGATATAACGCTAAATAATTGAAGTCGGGTTGGAATCCCCTCCGGTAAATTTATGTTTATACTTGTTGTGGAGTTATTCCCCACGATTTTGGTTGTTTCATTTTTTGAAAGCACGCTGCCGGTAGGGAACGCACTCCGATTGGGCTTCATTGAATTGTTTTTCATCTCTGTGATTTAGTCCGTGAATCGACTTAATTATTGGCTATAGTGTGAGCGTGTTCGCTCTTAACTGCACCATATTGCATCACAGTGCACTGTTATCATAGAGTGGCCTAGGGTGGCCTAGGGTGCCTACACCCATGGAGGAGAAGAGCATATTTTACCCAGGGGGTTCCCTTAGTCTGGTACAGCCTCCACCCTGGCGAATGGAAGCTGCACCCCGAAGTAGTGCAAGCGATCTGGCACAGACATGGCAGGGCAGAAGTGGACCTTCTCACCTCACTGCCAACGACACACTGTCCTCCCTTGGTTTTCACTGGGTTAACCAACAAGCCCCTTGGGCCAAGAGGCGCTGGCCCATGTGTGGCCGAATCGACTGCTGTATGCTTTCCCTCCACTACCGCTGATACTGCCCTCCCTAGACAGGATCCTCAGGGGCAATCACAAGGTGCTACTAGTAGCCGCCAAATGGCTAGGAGGGTATGGTTTCCAATATTACACAGATTACTGTACAGGGAGCCTTGGTGCCTCGCTGTGAGGAGGTATCTCCTCTCACAGCTGGAGGGTCGAATCTGGCACCCGAACCCATCCCAGCTGCAACTTTGGGTCTGGCCTCTGAAGGGCCAGAACCATTACTAAGGCTCTGTGATCCAGCAGTTGTTCAGACCATCCACAACTCCCGTGCACCTTCCACCAATGTGTTGTACGCTAACAGATGGAAGCTCTTTTCTGAGTGGTGCCAGGCACAAAATCAGGAACCAACACGCTGTCCCATACCGGTAATCTTCAGCTTTCTCCAGTCCCGTCTTGATGGAGGCCTTGCAGCCTCAACCATCAAAGTATACATAGCTGCCATCTCAGCCATGCATAATAGAGTAGATGGCTTGATGATTGGGTCCCACACCCTTGTGACCCACTTCCTTAAAGGTGCTCAACGTCTGAGACCTCCTCGACGAAACCAAGTATCCTCTTGGGATTTGCCTCTTGTATTAGAGGCACTGTGTCAGCCTCCATTTGAACCTCTAGAGAGGTCAGAATTAAGGTGGCTGTCTATGAAAACAGCTTTCCTCTTAGCCATGGCATCGGCTAGACAAGTAGGTGAGTTGCACGCCTTATCAGTAAGCCGAGAGTGCCTACGCTGGAGTTCTGGGAACACGGGTAATTTTATGGCCGAACCCTTAATTTCTCCCAAAGACCTTTTCTTCGTCTTATACGAACCAGCCCCTCAGTCTGTCAGCTTTTGAGCCCCCAACTCAGGAGGATGAGCAGGAGTCAAGTGCGAGTCTGTTGTGCCCAGTGAGAGCACTAAAGTGTTATACCCAAATGACTGCTGAATTCCGGCAGTCAGATTCACTGTTTTCTGCCATACGGGGCATAGTCGAGGTCACACTTTGTCCAAGCAGCGTCTGTCAAAATGGATTGTAGAGTCTATCGTTTATGCCTATAAGGGCAGGGGCCTCCGGATCCCTCCTCAGGTTTGAGGTCACTCAACCAGGAGTGTGTCTACTTCATGGGCAGCCCTACGAGGGGTCCCTCATTCAGATATTTGTGCAGCTGCATCATGGGCATCAACCTGCACATTTGCAAGATTTTATAGGGTGAATGTGATCTTGCACAACCCAGTGGCTATAGCCATTTTTCCCCCGGCTTCACAGCTGTTGTTAAGGGGCACGTAGAACTTCCTCGTGACCTTGTTGGTATTAGTCATCCATAGAACAATGGTTACGTATGTAACCACGGTTTTGTGAATTTCGGATGACCGCCAGAGCTTGGCAGTCACTCGGAAGATCCGCGAGAAGACTGCCAAGAGGTCGTTTCCGGGGTGAACGTGCCTTTAGTACCGGGGCAAAAGGCACACGTCACCCCGGTCACAGGAGACTTTGTTGATATAAACACTCGACCTGCATGTACACGTGATGGACATCCAGGTGCTGAAAGCACCGCCTCTGGCAGTCATCCGAAATTCATAGAACCGTGGTTACATACGTAACCATCGCTTTATCCACACACTCACTGTAAGATTGGAGCAAAACAAGACAGAATTTACAAGAGTTTCTGTATTTAACTCAGTTCTATTTTATTTTATTTATATAGCACTTTTAACAATGGACATTGTCACAAAGCAGCTTTTTTTATTGTCATACTCTTATCTTGGTTTTCACACTGTGATCCTAAAGACTTTATATTTTGTTCCGCTCTATATGTGTATGGACAAAATCACAAGGTTTACATAATTCGTATGTGGTTTTGTTTGCATTTAGATCCTAAGGCAAATGGCCTCAGATGGTGTGGACTACACAGCCATCTCCATGACTCATTCAGGCCAAACAATCTTCGTTGGAACCGCCGTTGGTACTGTCAGGGTCATCAAATACCCTTTTGGAAAGGAAAAAACCTGGACAGAACATCAGGCACATTCTGGTCCCATCACCAAAGTACGTGTGTGTTCTATGGGAGTGATGAAATGCAGAAAACAGAAATAGTTATATATATATATATATATATATATATATATACTGTGGATAATGATGTGCAATGTAAGAGTTAATGACCAAAGAAGCATCCTGATATCAGAAAATAACGTTCAAGGAAACAACAAAGAACACGATGAGTGAGTCTGTTATTTCCTTGGCTGTGTGTGCTTCCTCCTGACCGAGTGAGCTAATGATGGTTATATCTGTTCTTGTTGCTTTAATTAACTTTTTTTTTTTCCATCGTGTGCGCAGATGGTCGTCACGCCTGGTGATCAGTATCTTCTGACGGCCTCAGAGGACGGCTCCCTCCTCATCTGGACAATCACTGACCCGGAGGGAAGAACGCTGAAGTGGATCAAAGAAATGGAGCATGCTGATGAGGTCCTCTGTACAAAGGAGGAACTTGAGGAAAAGGTTAATATGACCATGAGCTATATAATTTAGAAACTTTCACATTGCCGCAGTGAGTTCTGTTCTCATTCGTTACTATAGAAACCATCCCGTATTCGAACGAGCGCATTAACAGATACACGTGATTTTGTTTGAAAAATACAGTACAGTACTACACTACTGTGTTAGCCATACTGTTGAAACACTCTCACTGTGGAGCCCTGCATGTGCCACTGACCCAGGCCATCTCTTCATATTTTATAGCCATACAGCTGCAGGATAAAAACTATCAAATTGTCATCCTGAAACTTTGCACTGATGTCCAGCCTCTGATGTTTTTTTTTTTTTTTTGTGTTCATCCAGGACCAGACTATATGTGAGCTCACGTCCCACACTGAGTGGCTGAAGTTGGAGCTGCAATACAAGCTGAATTTGAAGGATATGGACTACACCATGAAGATGAACAGCTTTTTTCAGGGTTATCACCAGCAGATGAAAGCTTTGAAAGACCAAATTCAGGTCAGGACTTGAAATCTCAGGCTGATTTAATCTTTAGGGCTTCATTAGTGAGACTAGGACAGTCGATAATGATCAGTTATTAGGCTGATTTCACACATTAGGCATCACAACATATAGCCATATCATTTTTATATGAAGTCTTCTTAAATCGATTTGTGTCTGATTTTATTGTATTCTCGAGTAACAGGTGACAAATGAGTACAAAGTGATGTTGATGAATAATTCAATAAAAAATGCTGTATATGTCACTGTAGGTGCTGAACACCGAGATGGAGGACCAGAAGTATTCTCACCAGAAGGCGCTGTCCGAGTTGAAGGAAGAACACGCCAAGGAACTGGAGGATCAAAGTAAATACACTCACAATATGTCAGCATAGTCTCAATACAGAATGGCTTGTTTATACTTTAACATAGAGTTTGGGTCACCTGAAATTGCACTTGAAAGCTCCGCTGCATTAGAACAATTTATTCTAAAAAATATAACCATTCATTTCTAGACTGCTCCTTCCTGCACTACAGTAGTACACGATTTTAAAATGCATGGCTAATTTTGTTCCCAGAGAAAAGCCGCATCGAGAGCCAGCTTGACCAGGACGAGCTGTACCATGAGCTGCAGCAGAAAATGCAGATCATGGAGAAGAACCATGAGATGCAGCTGCGCAATGCTGAGGAAAGCCACCTCTGTGCCATAGAGGACATGAAACAGGCCTATGAAGCCAAGCTGCAGGAGGTAAGGAAGCCCTCACTGTTTGCATGGATGCTCCTGTTTTCTTCATTTGTTCCTTCCTGATCTGGATCTGCTCCAGACCACGGAAGATCATTATTGTTATCTGTATCTAGCTAGTTTAGCCTGATTTTGTGGATGAAAATTTTTGTGCCAAATTTAACACATAGGGCGCTAGATAGGGTGCCTACATGAAGCTGAGGTACAGTTACCATTAATATTTAAGGAATAGTTGATTTTATTGTATCCTCAAAATCCTACTATTAGACACTGATATACTTGTTGCATATGTGGACCAGCTCTGTTTATAAAGTCCACTATGTGGGGAATCGGGATCCGTTTTCAGTCTAGCCTTGGGATTAGTACGTTTGGAGTTTACACTGTTAATGTGCATCACCTTGTCCATCTCCACTTTACAGCTACGGGCCGAGTTGGAGCAGGAAGTGAAGAACTTTGAGGAGAAGCAGGTAAGGATTAAGGAGGTGGCTGAATCTGAGGTCATGGAACTCTGCCGCAACTACGAACACGATCTCCAGTTGGAGAAGGACGCCAGGCTGAAGGCTGAGCATGAACTGAAACTCATGGAGAAAAATGTGAGTGTTTTAGGTTTTCTTAAAAATCATTGCAGCTTTTTAAAGCAGGTGCATATGGGAATCAAACAACAGACCACAAAATGTACATTTTTACCACTTGCTAGACCTAGAAATGTGTACAACGTAAACACCTGATACGTTTTAAAATCCTTGTCAACACCAGCACTGTCAATCATTATGTGATTTCACACACACACACACACACAGTGTAAGTAATACTTTCATGTGTTTGTTTTAAGATATCACGGTACTTGAAAATGAAACGCCTGATGGAAGATCAGGAAGACACGATCTGTCAGCTGAAGGAGAACGTGCAGAAACTGAAGGACCAACTCGATGATGCGACAGAACGCATCGAGGCTTTGAATAAGAAGAAGGAGGAGAAAAACAAGACCATTGATGACCAGGTGAAGCTCACACTACACACTCACACTGCTAACACTACAAGTGCTTTTTGGCAAACATTCAGTTATTCACACTTTACAGCATGTTTTGTGGCGTAATTCTCTGTTTATTTTGCAGTATACAGTAGTACATATTTGTGTGTGGTATAAATTTAGAATAAGATATCTGTACAGCCATTAATAAATGAAGACAGATTGACCTAATACAATAAATAAGAAGGGAGTCTGTTCTGTTCCTGCAGATATGCTTCATTGAAGAACTCCAGCACACGCTACAAAACGAGGACATGTCCTTGGAAGACAAACAGGAAGAACTGGTCCAGAAGATCTTCTGGCATAAAAAGGGTGAAGAGAAAAAGAGCTACAAAGAAAGGAGCAAAATCCAACGACTTGAGAAAGAAATACAGGAGAAGAAAGAAATGTTAGAAGAGGTAAGGAATTTAACAGTATGACACTATGTCAGATTTTATACAGCAAATGATTGGTACTACTGTTTTTATTATTATTATTATTATTATTATTATTATTATTAATGACGAGCTGATCAGAGGATGTTGTTATTTTAGGCTGCTGCCGAGCTGGCGCTAAACAACAGGAAGAATGAGGATATCATCTATGACCTGAAGCAGAAGCTGAAATCAAACAACACAGAATTGTTCACAGAGAGACAGAGGGTTTGTTTCACCACAATATGTTTTGTTTATAATTAATCATTCATTCGCTAATGTGTCCTCTGCTATTCCATTGCCAGGATTCGGCATGTAGTTATTACTCATATCGTTGGTGATACGGTTAATAAGCATTACAATTTTACCACAGGTACCATTGTTTCTAATGTCGTTGTTTCCACAGGTCAGAAACATCAATATGGTGGTGCGAAAGATGAAGGACGACATCCGCAGCTGCGCACGCTTCGTCCAGGAGCCGATGAAGCTGAAGCAGAACTTCATAGAGCTCCATACACGCCATATCCATACACCAGATGTGAGAACAATACACACACACACACACACACACACATATATATATACACACAGAGTACACAGCCTAGTATGCTTATACCTGACTGAATGTGATGACTGTGCTAGGGGACAATTGGAATGGATGCTGAGGTCACGGAAGAGGAAACCAGTCACTTGAAGGACTTCCACAAGATCTTGGCGCAAGAGAAGGCAAAGCATGCTAGAGATATGAAGCTTGAGAACGATAGATACTCCAAGCTGGTGAAGGTAAGGGTGATTTCTTGTCAATGTTTTTTTTTGCCTGATTCAAGTTTTTAAAGTGTGAAGCACCCCAGGGATCCAGCTTGTCTATCTGTCACTCAGTCACTGACTCACTCTAAATAGCTAATAGAGTTCTCTATAAGGGGGCGTGCTTACTACACTAGCTTCTGTGTTCATCTGAGGAATGTAGGGGTGTTTATACTGTTTATACTGTATATCATCAGTAAAACATTGCAGTCGATAGGAAACTTAACAGGCAGCCAGTGTAAACTGGAGTAATGTGATCGGACTTTACATAAGAACACAAGCTGCAGCATCACCATAAATTACATCTTAGCATGTGAAAATATCTTAAATAAAGTCACCCTAAACCAAACACGAGATAATTAAACCTATCTGTAGACAGTCTACTAATTTCAAGCTATAATCTGACATGTTTTATTGGTAGATATTTTTGCTTCTTTCTAGATGCAAAATGCTTAGACTTAGAATTATTAAAACCGTATAGAAATAGATACACTTTGACATGTTTTTCATTTGTGCAGGAGCGTGGCTTTCTGATTAATCAGCTCTATGAGCAGAAATTAATGCACGAGGAACTACTGAACAGCCTCAAAAAGAAGAATGCGCAGTGTGACGACAGTAAGTAACAAAAGAGAGACGAATATCTTTTATTTTACACTTTATTTTTCTTCTTTTTTTTTACATAATTGTAGAAAGTAGCTTTGGGGGGGGGCGGGAAGTCTGTGGTCATTCAGCATGTTGAGTTATATTAAAAATGTTATGCATTTTAAACATACATACAGTTAAAACACCTCAGGCTCCTAATAAGAAAAACTATATATAAATAGTATATAAGATGCATGCGCATACACCTCCAAGTATTTTGTAACAGCCTTAGTATCTGGTTTTAATTCAGTTAAATTTTATTAGAGTGTCATGCACGACACTTTAGTCATTTTTGAAATCAGCTACAGTGAGGTACAGCATTCTGGACATGCCTAAAATGTCTTCACCTGGTTTAAAGCACTTTAAAAGCATATGCACTTTCTTTTTATTTCAGCAGCAGCATCGTCTATGGTCCCAGTGGAAGAGTCCAGGCTTCAGTCGCCAGTAAACCAGAGGCTAACAAGGAATCCCCTGGATATGAGACGAGGCCAGGTTTTTGCATCGGACCGTGTCAGATTTCCACCCATTAACACCACATAGAAGACCAGATGATATGTAGTTCGTTGTCTGTTACCAAAGTTGTTTAACAGTCAAAGGACAGGATCCCTTTCTGGATATGAAGAGTGGAATTTCTGCCAAGAAAGAAAAAAAAAAAGATTGTTCTAAAGTCACAAACACATTTCTAGCCTGATGAACATAAGCTGAACATAAGCTGGATCATAATTCATGGTATAAAGTCAGTTGTGAACCAAGTCCTGTACATCGTTATTTATATTTTATATTTATAAACATTGCTAAAGTACAAAATGATTTCTCTAAAGTAGGGTTGCAGCGCTATGCTGGTTTCACGGTATACAAATTGACAGTTATCATACCGTGTACACAAAACGGGAGATTTCTTATTTCTCACGATGCGAAGAGATCTACGGCAGCTCAGCTGAACCTCTCCCACAACTGGATCACCACTTGAGGGTGGAGTGTCCACTCTCCGTACAGAGGATTCCCTCCTTTGAAGTTCTTTGTACTAGTACAACATATGTAGCCACCAAAAAAATAAGCCTACCAAGTCGATTCTGCTAATTATTATTTACAGACCCCCAGGGCCAAATTCTGAGTTCCTTGGTGAATTTGCAGATTTTATCTGGAACCTGGTTGTTTCTATAGACAAAGCATTAATTGTTGGCCACAGAACATAATAGGATCCACTCATAATGGTGGTCACACTCTTGACCTGATACTAACATACGGATTAAATGTAGAAAATATAGTCACATTTCCGCAGTCTGAAGCTATCTCAGCTCATCATCTCATCTCGTTTAAATTGCGTATTGATCACAATATATGCACCTTGCCACGCTACCACGTCAAACGAACATTCACTTCAGCTACTGCAACGAGATATCTCCCAGAGGTATCAGCTATGATCGGATCACCGTCTGAAGATCGGTAGATTTTCTGAAAAACTGAGGCTGTTAAGCGCCCTGGCAGTGAAGCTGAGGCGAAAGAAAATGCCACCCTGCGGTTAGGGTGGAGCTGATGATTTGAGATCCCTAAATCCTCCATATTGTGGACATCCAGCCTGGAAAATCCTATAACAGGAACCCTGTGTGAAAAGGGTTTATCCCAGAAACGTTTAATCTCTGAAACGCATGTGGGGACCACAGATATGACCTGTTTGATCACCTCTCTTGCCATCATAAAGATCTCTCTCTGCTCCCTGACCCACCTGTTGCGATGGCCAGTCAACAGTCTAAATAAGTCTTTCTGCTGCCTTGTGGCACATTTCAATATGGTCGAGCTTCTCCTGAACTGGGGAGGAGGACTCCTCGCTGCCTGGCTGAGAGATATTTGGCAGGAGGATCACTTTGTCTTCATCCTTCTCTCCTTCATCTTAGGATCACACCCTTGCTTCTCCAAACATGATTAATTGAGTCATTTCCAAAGCAGACCAGAGTATATAGTTCCAAAAGAGTTCTGATTTGTCGATACGGTTTTATGTGTTTCTTCTGTTGTTCCTGCTGCTTTCAGGTCTCCTGCAACTCTTCTCGAGTGACCACCGGCTTCTCTCTTACCTTCCTCATCATTAGTCTGAGAGTGTGTTAAGAAATCTTGCTGTCCGGACATCCCTTGTTGTGGTTCCATGAACTTTCCATCTGCATATTATCCATCGAACAAGTTGTGTGAAATCTTCCCAAATGATGATTTAAAAAAAAAAAATGACACCAAGAGTCAAGGCAAGATCTGGAAGACCAGGAAAACTTTGATAGACCTGTCTTCGTCTAATATATATTTGGACGAACACATTTCCAATATATATTTGTGTATGCTTATGAATACATACTTTGTGGTTCATATTCATACAAACAGACTCAAAAGACAAAAGTGTATAAATTTGAAGTTGATTATTTCCCCTATACATGTATACAAGAGAATACAGCAAGTGTAAGATTGTTTTCTACATTACAACAAACTGATGTCTTTAAGGATGACCCATGCATTCGGGCGTACATTTCATTTCATCACATTCACAGATCTAAACAAGTTTTGGAGGTATTTACAGAAATGTCAGGATGTGTTCAATTCAATGTAAATATGCAACAATACAAGTGTTTCATGACATACAATACCCATATCATCAGTCTGTTATGTGTATGGGATGTGTGTTTGTTGAATATACAATAGTTGCATGTCTGTTGTCTTGTGTTTTGTGTGTGTTGTGAATGCTGTGTGTGGTTGTTGAATCTTTGTTGTGTTTGTGGGTGTTCCGTGTATATGTTCTGTGTGCATCGTGCGTGTTGTTTTTCGCAAAATATTACAACGTTATTCTTGGTGGACAGGGTGGTTACGTTCTGTTCCTGAATCCAGTTTTCCCTCTTCTGCCTTCTAAGGGCTCGTCTGCTGTATCTTCACCAGAGGAAATAAAATATTCGTAATAAAATATACGATGGCGATGGGGATCTCTTCGTAGGGGAAATGTTAAGGGAATTGACTTTTTAATTTAAATCCAACAATAATATTAGAATACAATGAGGATGCACTAAATGTGAGCGCCTGGCATCTTCCGTTCTGCTCTTCTGTGAAATGTACACACAAGATGAGGGTTCAAGCCCCAGCACTGGCAAGCTGCCACTGTTGGGGCCCTTGAGCATGGAACTTAACCCTATCTTCTCCAGGGGTTCTGTATCACGGCTGACGCTACAGTACATTCTGAACCCAACTTCCAGGAACATGCAAAGAAATATCATTTCTCTGCATTGCAACGAATAAATGCTTTCTCTTCTTCAATCTGCTAAGCCTGGTGCTTCCAGAAATGGTGTGCGACACGATGCTACTATCTGTATGTGTTTAGAGCTCCAAATATTCATATCTGTATCTGTATTTGGATTTAAACCCAACGTGGGTGTGACCTAAAGCAGACTGACTGAGCTATGACACTGAAGAGTATCTTCATCGTGATGACACTGTCTGGATGAAAAACGGTCATCTCTGGTATGCTGCTGTTAGGAATAAATGGACCAGTATATGATGTTGAAGAGCGTGTAAGCTCCTGGGAAGATCACACGTGAGTACTTGTCTATGGCGTGGGTGTCGATCCAGAGGCTGCTGTAGGAGCGAGTCTTTCCAGCTCGGCCGTGAATGCCCTGCTCCTTCTCCATGGCCAACTGCACCAGCATGTGCTCCCGCTTGTCTCCGTTCACCTCAGACATGCCGTAATGACCCGTGGTCATGGTGTCCATCTCGCTGTAGCTGCTGCTCATCATCACGTGGCCCGCATGAGACATCCCGCACGTGCATGGCAGCTGGAGGCGGAGAAAAGGTTCACAGCTCACTTCTCTTCATAATTACGGAATATTAAGCTCATTGTTATACGAACCACTAACGTTAAGCATCTAAACATTTCTGAGCGGGTTTAATTTAAAGTCAAATACGTTTAACGGTGAAAATTTGATCAAAGAAATCAATACTCTTAGTATTTATAATAATAAATAAAAAGTAAATGAAACATTGATTAAAAAATACTTACGTAATATATTAATAAAATGCTAATTAAACGCAATTTTTAAAAATATAAATAACACTTAACACATCGAGAATCCATCCTAATAACGTGCATCACAGTGTTTGTACTCATATAAAACTAGAAAATTTAATGAACTGGCATAAATTTAAAAAGTTGTCCATTAGAAAGCAGAAAAGTGAAGTGAAGACATAAACATTTCCGAGTGGGGGTTTAAGCGAAAAAGAAAGAAGAGCTTAAGAGTTTGACACGTGCATTTATCAAAACCATACAGTGATTTTATTGCGTAGACACTTCCGCACGTGCTAAAGCTTAGACTGGAACCGTCACTGTAGAGTTTAGCCCTTTAGGGAAGTTTGAAGGCCAGTTCCATTTAACGAAATGGGACATTGTCTAATTAAAAGAATTCTGCGACTTGGAAAACCCAAACCGAATGTCTCAGATAAAAAAAAAAGCGACACAAATGAAATCGTTTATCCCTCATGCATGTGTTCATACCACTTATAAGAGTTTGGCTTTATCTTACCCTCTCTCTGAACTTCCTCTCTTTGCGTTCCTGCAGAGTGGACAGGTAGTTGACAGCTGCGTACTCGAGGACGGAAACGAAGACGAAGACGAAGCTGACCCACAGGTAGATGTCCACAGCTTTGATGTAGGACACTCGAGGCATGGAGGCATTCACACCTGTGATGATGGTGGACATGGTGAGCACCGTAGTGATGCCTGAAGAAATAAAACATATAAGTAAAACAAAAGGTTACACGTGGATTGGGTGAAATATATAGAAATCAGAGACTCAATACATGGCTTTCCCATTTTTTGGAAATATACTTGAACTGTAGACATAATTTCAAATGAAAACTAATGGGAGTACAGTGCCAATACTATAAGACTGTCACTATCCAGTTAGCTGTATATCTGCACTGTATATCTCAGCATCATTGCCATAGTAATATACTGCCTAACCAAACTTTTAACCATATTTAGAGCATGTTAAAAAGATTAGTGGTAAAAATGAGCCGAACGATTAGGTTTTAGAGCATGATATCGTAACACGATTGTAGACTGTATGGTGATTGCAGTTGCAAACACAGGAATTGTGTACAACGCCAGTTCCAGAAAAGTTGGGACACCGTGTAACATGTAAATAAAAGCAGAATGCAATGATTTGAAAATCTCGTAAACCCATGTGTTATTCACAGTAGAACGTGGAAAACATATGAAATGTTTAAACTGAACAAATGTACCATTTTAAGAAAAGAAATAAGGCAATTTTGAATTCGATGGCCGCAACACGTCTCAGAAAAGTTGGGACGGGGGCAACAAAAAGCTGGAAAAGTAAGTGTTACTAAAAAGAAACAGCTGGAGGAACGTTTTGCAACTAATTAGGTTCATTGGCAACAGGTCAGTAACAGGATCGGGTATGAAAAGAGTATCTTAGAGAGGCGGAGTCTCTCAGACGTAACGATGGGATGGAATCTGGATGGAAGCGTATATTTTTTTGGAACTGGTGTTGTTAAAAAAAAAAAAAAAAGAAAGAAAAAAAAAAAGGGACATCATCAAATCTAAAAGTGTGTCTCACCAAGAGGAACTCTGGCAGGGACAGCGCGCCGGTCGATCCAGAAGGACACCCAGGACAGCATGACCATCAGAGTAGCGGGAAAGTAGGTCTGCAGCAGGAAGAAGAAAATGTGACGTCTCAGGGTGAACGTGATGTAAAGACGGTTGTACCAACCTGCAAGAGGAGAATGAAAGTCACAGTTACAAAAATGTAAATTTGGCGCACCAGGGTGAGAACTAGCGGAGCATTCCCACGTGTCCGTATGTTTTGCCGAGTGCACTCTGTGACCATGATGCCACGTGCGGAGCATATAAAACGGTGCAAGGCTCTTAACCCTTTCTGCTCCTGCGGTGCCGTATCATGTCTGACCCTGTGCTCTCACCCCGACTTACTGGAATATGCAAGTATAATAAATGTATATGTGACTTATAAAAGATTTCTACTTCTTCTTCTTCAATCAGCTATGCCTGGAAGCTTTCTTTAACAATAATAAGATTAGCAAAAGTCAGAGGATTAGATCCACGTCTACAACTCCTTCAAAAGGAACGAGCATGGATATAGCATAGGCGATTAATCAGCTGGACATATCACGTTCACGATGACTCTGCTATTAGTGCTCAGCAAAAAAATAACCAGTAGTTCCAAAGGTAACTGCACTGGTGGTGCATAACAAAGTAGGACATGATTATTATAAAACACTGAGGTTATTAATATTATCAGTAACATTTTAGTACACTTGTTACACATTGCCTTGTTTTTTTTTCCCCCCCCTAGTTGCAGCTGCTTTATTCTTCAGCACCTTTTGGGTTAATCTTGTTCCAGACACACTAAGCAGTACCCGTGCTACTGTAGAAAGCCAGTTTTGTGGTGGTGTGAAACTCCTGAATGAGGAACTGAGAGAGCGAGATCTTGTCATCTGTCTTCAGAGAGTCGTTCCCTTTCTTCCAGTACAGCATCAGATCATCGTCGGTGTACGCATCTAGAGGTGTAAAGAAACCGGAAAGAAATCGTTCAGAAAGATAAGCTTAGAACTTCTTTAAAGTTGACCACCAAGTGTTTGGGATTGTGGTTGAGGCAACGTCAGACGTTTTTCCAGGTTAATAAATATCGCGCATTTACAATTTGAAGGACGGAATTCAAGCAGTACATTTTTTTCTGAGTTTCGGAAAACATGGCCAGGTCGTGACATAGCTCAAGAAAGAGGCCAGTTGAAAGACGTGAACAAAGTATAAGACGCATCACCTCAATGCCATCGTTAAATACAGTACACCCAATAGTTGGAGAAGAAACGATTCATTAGTTTGAGTTACTGAATAAAGAAATAGATACTCACAGCTCTCGATCTCCAGCGAGCATGTCTGGGTGTCAAGTGGAAAGTGGCTGAGGTCCATGTTACACATGGCTGTAACTGTGACCCTGAAAATGTTATACACATACACACCATTTATAACTTTAGACACAATAATTGGAAACATTCTACGAAGCATGTATTTATAAAACTTTGTGGCTGTCTTTTAATTATTTGTAAGCATTCTTCTAATCTCTAACAGTGCCTTTTAGCACTATATTTATACCACAGTGCTGCTGAATTCTCAATACTGATTGGTCGGAAGGTGCTGATTTTCTGAGCAACATGATAAGCTGTGTGTCTTGTTTTTTTTTTTTTTTTATTGGTCTTTTTAATTTCAAAGAGAGAGGGGAAAAAAAAGAGAGGTCGATCATGAGAGAGCAACTGTTTATAACTGCTATAACGTAAGTGATAACTGGTTATTTAATTAATTATATACACTGATTATTTAATCAGTAATAATGAACATTTCATTGATGTCAGAAGGTTTCAAATACAAATGATCATAACTGCTGCTGATTGGTGAATACAGACTTCATGGAAAATAGTTTGTTTTTGTTTTTTTTCTAGTGTGCAAATATGCTTCTTACAGTGAACTCAAAATTCCTTGGTGGAAACCCAAGTGTCCATGCGACAAAACTTCAGCGGACGGCCTAAACTCTTCAGAAAATATATTTTACGATTTTTAGATCAAATCAAAAATGGTCAAAGGCGAGGGGTTTTTTTTTTCTGGAACCAATGTCTGCTCATTTTATAGAAAATGATTAATATACATGCATATCACTCCACTCTTTAAGCCATTTAGAGAGAAAATGACACATTAAGGTAAAGACGAACGCTTCTACTATTTCAGGAACTGTCGTTCAGAAAATCTGGTCCAACATCAAAGGTTTGACAAAACGCAAAACATCATAATAAAGGTACTTTTAAAAATTTCCACTCCTATAATAAAGATAAAAGCACTTTCTTAGAATGATTCGAATAATACCATAACCCTCACTTTGTCCGTGACAAATTAAAGCAGTTACAGAAATGTTTCAGAGCACATACGGGTCATTTTTGTTTCAGACATTTCCCCGATTAACTTTCCACAGTGTATTAGCTACTTAATTTTCCTTTATATGTAGGCTAGACAATATGTGTTTGGTGTGAGCGAACGTGACACAGCTGCAGTCGCAGGAAGGAGATTAAACCCTCATCTGAGAGCTAGATTTGTGTTTCCTACAGGCCAGTCACATGGCCTCACATCTGCACACATCTTCACAGTTCCTGGAATTGAAGCAGAATTACCACCATGCAAGTCCTGTATGGTGGAGATTTAACTAATATGAGCTGTGGAGAATCAAATAATACCAGAGTTAAAGCGTGACATCACATCTAGGGGACGCACTAAACCCACTGACAAGCCAGTGCCTAGGAGATTATGAGAGCTTTAACATGCCACAGTTCTTCCTGTGGAGATTATGGTCTTCTGATTTGATTCCATATGGACATTGATTTCAGCCCTCTGATAGTTACTCAAAATGTCTCACAGCTAATATGTCCCTTCTACCCTACATTTCTTCTTCTTCAGCTGGATTTTCTAATTTAGTTTATGCAAACTTTCTAGTCAGGTTGCTAAACTGTATTAATTCCTAATGTCATATCTATCTAACAGTCAATACTGCCCTTGAATAGCATTCCATTCCAAGTTCTTTGGTATATTTATTTCGGGTGTCCAAAACTGGTTTCACTGTGAAATATTCCGGTTGTAACAAGTTGGCACTGGACTTTATATAGCTTGGCACTCAAGTCGATATCTTACAAGACAGATGGACTTTAGTTCAAGGACAGAAATGCGTGTAACTGAGACACGCCGCCGTTTTCTGCAAAATCGCATGCATCTCACGCTCAACTGTATATGTAGTGAACAATCTGATCCACTCCTCATTACATACGTTTAACTCGACTCTAAATACAGTCCAATGTTATTCCCAGACCCTGGCCTATTTGTACTACTGTGAGAATGATTTCCACAGTACTTCTGTAAGTCGTTCTGTATAAAGGCATCTGTGAAATGGTTTAAATGTAACGTTGGGCATCACTTGTTTACCTGACGCTATAGAGTACTTTGCCGTCCGGATACACCCTGAGCATGACGTTGTCCATTGTTGTGTCGTGGATGAAGGAACGTTTGGAGTGGACGAAGAACATGTCAGGGACCCAGATCTTCTTTACTAAGCGGCTATCAAAAGTCATGCTCTGGTTGGTCTTGCCTGGGTAGGACAGGCGCTCGTCTTTCCAATAGTGCCTCAGGTACAGAGTCATGGTGAAGTCCTGATACACAGCAACAACAACAACAACAACAACAACAACAACAACAGTTGCAGTACATTTTTAATCAATCCAGGCTTGGCGTTTGATAGTTTGTTTTGAATTGTTGCCAAGGAAACTCTAGGAAGGATGAGGCATTTCATTTTTTAATTTTTTTTGGTTTTAAACTTAGCTTGCCTATTTTTACCTTGATTATGGACCTGCATATTGTTGAATAATTCCTAATTTTAAAAAAAAAACCTCCCACATACATGTGCAAAAGTCTCAAAGAAAGTATATTATTAGACTGTAGTGCTATGAATGTGCCAAAAATAAGAACAGATTCTCTTACCATATCCACTTCAGAGATAGTGTCCAAGCTTTCAACTTGCACATCCACGCCCACAGGAATTGCTGGGCCTGAAAACAAAATTGAGGGATTTTTATGCGTTCTTTGTAAAGTTACTGTATGGGTTCTTAGCTTACTTAAAGGGTTCTGGTTTGGAACCCTTTATGATAGGACTCTACATAGAAATTTCTACAACATGAGGAACAACTGATGAACATTTAAGGGTTCTAGATTTTTTTTTTGTAAGTGGAAGCGTTAACATAATTGAAACTCAAACTTAAAAAGCAGCAACTGTGCAAGGAATTAAACACAGCAAGGTCTGAAGTAATAGGAAAATAATCAGGGATAGGTGGTGTGACGTGGTCAGTAGAGTTTCTCCTAAATCAACCTGTTAGGAGCTCCTTTTAGCTCTAAAATTCTTGGCGAACACAACCCCGTTTATTATTTGTCATTATTTTTGAGAAATGTTTGGCTCTTTTGTTGTGAGTATGTTGTGTTGAGCGATCTAAGTCCTTCACAATACTTTATACGAACAATTTCACATCTCTTGTGCACAGATTTTACTCGGTTATGCTCTTCTGTGTTGTATTTTTAGTTGCTATTTTACCTCCAAAGCCAGGCCGCATGGTGAAATCGTGGTCATCGATCCTGAGGAGGTGCTCGGATTTCGGGACCGAGCCCTTCGTGATGTCGGGGCTTCTTTTTAGAATGGGACTTCAACCAGGATTAAATCACAAATAGTTAGAAACGAACAAGGCAAAATTTGTCCAAAGCATCACAGCACAAACGTCATGCACAAGTGGTAGAACTTAACATTAAATATATTAAACTCTCTGTCTATGTGTTAAGACCAATTTAACTTTACAATGCTGTTAGGATACACAGAGCAGATTGGCATAGGAAGTTACACAGGACCATCTTGGGTCCTTTTTTTAATCAGGTTTAAAATTACAAATGCGAATTTACACCCTGTGGTAAACTACCTGCTATAAAACCTGTAAGAAATAACAAGGAATCTGATTACCTTCCAGACTTGTGAATTCCTTCCTCTGTTCTTGTAGCATCTCTCCGGGATCTACAACAAGCTTAAAGTAAGTATTGCGCTTTAAAAATTTTTTTTTTTTTTTTTACGTGTTACATATGTAAAAAACATTAACGATTGTGTTTCATGAAATTATGCCTTTGCTGTGTCAAACTGGGCTTAATTTGCAGAAATCACTGCACTGTTAAATTCATCTTCTACCATAACAGTGTTGAATCTCATCAGTCAGAAGGTGTTGATTGTTTTTTCTCACCAAAACCGTGCAGTTCAAGACTGTAGAAAGACCAGCCAATGTTTTTCCAGTGAATGTTTGTTCACTGTAACCTCAGATTCCTGTTCTGGGCTGACAGGATTAGAACCCAATGTGGTCTTCTTCTGTTGTAGCTTATCCACCTCAAGGTACAAGGTAGTGCATTCTGAGATGCTTTTCTGCTCACCACATTTGTAAAGTGGTTATTTGAGTTACTGTAGCCTTACTGTCAGCTTGAATAACTTCGGCTTATTTAATTATCGCTCACTGGACGGTTTTTTAAAAAATATTTTTTATTTGTTTTTGCTCCATTCTGTGTAAACTCTAGAGACTGTTGTGTGTGAAAATGAGCCGTTTCTGAAACATTCAAACCAGCACGTCTAACACCAGCAACCAGGCCACGGTACACTGGCGTTCCGTGCTGACGGCGGAATGGAAATGAACTTATCTGACATTTTCAATCAGTATAAACAAATTAATTATTTTATCGCTGCGAGTCTGGTATAAGATCAGTCAAGACACAGTTGGGTTTCTGTGTGTAGAGTATCGTAACTCTGTGTTTAGGTACTGGTGAGCAGGGCGATGGGAAAGAAGAAGGGTGTGAGCCCCCTGCTGGGCAAACAATTCACACTTCTCCAAAATAAATCTGGTTAAGCGATAAAACACACCGAATACCACAACTAAGTACCACAATAAAATCATAAAAGCTGCAAATTCTTTCATATGAACCAGTAACTACTGAATACTGAACACGGGCATCGCCAAAACAGGCAGAAATTCCATTTGGTATAAAGTCACAGAGTTTTAGCTGACCTGTATCTGCATGATTGTATGCACTGATGATGTAATGCCACATGATTGGTTGAATGGATGATTCCATAAATGAGCACGGGTACAGGTGTTCCTATTAAAGTGGCCACTGAGTGTATTTTTTTTTCCCCACTTTTAATACTTAAAAATATGTGTCCCTGCCACAGAAGTGTAAAAACAACAACAACAACATACAACGATAGGCAAATCTTCACTGAAAAGCGACACTGTGGTACATGGAGTAATGTGATATTACATTGTGCTGTCTTCATACTTTGAAATTTCAAACTCTTCCCTCCCTACACAGAAGTAATTCACACATGAAGGTCATAATAAATGAAAGATATTGAAGTTGTCTCCACAGATGTCATGGGTGATTATGAGGCTTTCAAATCCACCAGAATCCAAGGTTTACAGAATACAGAAAGAAAAGAAAAAAAACATAGTGAACGGGCCAAAGGTATTACGCGAGAACAGAATATGGTCAGGTTAATGAAAATCAGACGAGTCCTCGTTTCCTAACGCTAGATTAATCTGCGATCTGAAGACCCGAGTCACCTCTGAATATGCTGCAGTCTAATCGTATTAAAGAGAAGGTCTTATTATGATAAAACCATCATTACCGCATATGTTTTTAATACATAACAGTACGCACAGATTCAAAACGCAAATAAAATAACTGAATGGAAACCCCAGTAAACTAAGAATAAAAAGAAGCATTATATAATGTCACCCACACAAACACACACATACTGTACATGAACACACACTCCCACTCTCATGCATGCATGCATTCTTTGTCGCTTCCTGACTGACACTGCTTTAAGTGCTTTGGTGCCCTCAGCACGTTGCTCTCTAAGAGGTTGTCACTCCGGATCTCGTCTCGTGCCTCTTCTCTCTCACAAAGCTCCGCAGAGGCTCCCTCTTTCTGACAGATTGTGTTTCCACATCACTTTATGATGTGAGCGATCATGACTTCTGTGCAAAACAAAAACCTCATGTAAGTGAATTTGGAAAATTACTATCTCTCTTGTTGTACATGAATTCGACAGCGGAATATCTGGACGCATTCACTGAATTGTGCAATTTCCCCCATTCTGATGTTTGATTTGTTAACATTAACTGAAGCTCTCGACTGAAGATCAAGTATCTGCATGATTTCATGCATTGTACTGCTGCCACATGATTGGCTGAGTGGATAATTGCATAAATAAGCAGACGCATAGAGACAGAGACTGTTCCCAGTTTAGGATGTATATATATATATATATATATATATATATATATATATATATATATATATATATAAACACAC
>JANDJT010000196.1:52783-69251 GCA_024331685.1 Stegophilus panzeri | reverse complement strand
TTGTCACATGAAAAGATATAATCAAATATTTACAAAAATGTGAGGGGTGTACTCACTTTTGTGAGATACTGTAGGTTTGCAAAAACTTATTTGAATATTCTTTTCTTCCTCATACGTTGACGTAATTTATACAGTTAGTCTTTGTAAACTAAACACAACACGCCCATTATTTGTGTCTGCACTTTAGGTAATTGCGTACGCATCGTTAGTAAATCAGGGCCCAAGTGACAACATACTAACAAGAGTGTTTGCTGTGTTGTAGTATAGTGCACTCCAGTGCTGTATCCAAGACAGAAAGTGTTTTCTTTCCTTTATATGTGGGCTTTATGACAAGTCTTTGCTACTGAATGATATTTCTCTGGACTGTTTCGTAATGCATAGGCGTTTTTGTCGTGTTATATCACGGCATTTATGTACTTTTGTTTGTCTTGCATGAGTTCTCTTCTCAAATGACTCTCGAGTGCTGCATTTGAGATCTTCTGCACTTTAGAAAACAAATCGATGCTTTATCTGTCTACATGATGGCTAGTGTCTAAATCCTCAGGCTACTGCAGTCTGTACAGTGCTCTGTAAAATCCTTCTACATCTGTGCTTTGGCCTGAACTTAGTGTGTGTTACACCCGAGGCTAGACATAAACTCTGCACTGGAATTTAACATAACACAACACATTCAGAGTGTAGTCATAAATACTACTCTTTAATTTTTGCTTCTGTTTGTGCTTTGTGTTTTTTTTTAATTATAATCTGCTGTAAATAATTGTCATTATAGTGGTATAGTGGTTCAGCAGGTAGCATTGCTGAATCACTGCTACGGCATCCTCGGTTCAATCCTGAGCTTGATAACGGTCTGTGTGCAGTTGCACATGTTCTCCCTGTGTCTGCGTGGGTTTCCTCTGGGTTCACCAGTTTCCTCCGACCTCATGGATTGGCTATGCTAAATTACCTGCCGTGTCATCCAGCAGGGGGTTTTCACACCTCACACCCTGTGTCTTAGATTCAACACAACGCTGACCAGGATAACGTCGTTCCTGAAGATAAATGAATGATAATAATTGCTATTATTATCATATGTAATGTATTATTCTCAAAAAAAAAAAAGTACTGTTACAGTGAACCATGTATTCAAGTTCAGTAATGGGAGTACATGTAGATTCTTATCATTTCAACTTCAAGCTTCATTGGTCTGCATCAGTGGTCTTTCATCACCTTTACCTACATATACATGTCCATTAGATGGCACCATTTGACTGACAAGGCCAACTCTCCAAACAAAAACCTCTAGAAACTTCTAGCGTTTTATTTAACTCTATTATTGTTTTGGATCTGGGGTTCTGAAACTTCTTGCAGTCAGAGACCTCTTTAGCTCTAAAGCACCCCCCTGGAGCTCCTAAGCACACATTCTACAGTCCACAATAATATTCTGGACATTTATTGGAGCTGTTTGTTCCTGATTTGCATCTATAGAACAGGCTCAAGTCGACATTACTCATATAAAGACTTGTTTTTCAGTTTTGAAGCGCTGGATTAAGCCAATTTAATTCATGTGTCCAATCAAATAATAAGTAAAAAAAAAACAAAACATGAAAATGACAATAAATAAATAAATAATATAAAATGGGTTGTGATTTCCACCTTAAGCTTTAAAGATTTCCTGTTTGATAGTAAGTGAGCTAACGTTATGCTAGCCACTGTGTGTAAATAATATTAGCCGTGTTTGATAGTTAGCAAGCTAACGTTATGCTAGCCACTGTGTGTAAATAATATTAGCCGTGTTTGATAGTTAGCAAGCTAACGTTATGCTAACCGTTGTGTATAAATAATAAAAGTAGCCATGTTGTGTTTGACAGTAAGCGAGCTAACGTTATGTTAACCGCTGTGTGTAAATAATATTAGCCGTGTTTGATAGTAAGCGAGCTAGCATTCCTAATTTTATGATTTTTTTTTTTTTTTTGAGTTTGTTTCTAAATACAGTTTTTTATTCCTAATGATGTGTTCTTTCTTAGTTCTATGAGGACAATTTCCATTTGCATGATTTCATTGCTCTAGGGAACAATAGCTGAAATATGTGTCGCACTGATATAGTTTCCTGCCAGTTGTATAAGTGTTCTTGAGTTTTTCCAATAGCCAGTGATTCATTCTCATTAATAAAGTATTCAGAGGAAAATCTGGTTTGACTGTTTTCATTTATATCTGTGTATTTCTGTAAATTTGTTTCATTTTCTAGATTTGAATTATGAATAAACACAATATTGCGTGGTATCATGATACTTCAGCTGGTATAGTATCGTAAGATATGTTTCTGGTATCGTGACAAGCGTACGTATTTAGCTGTGCCTTAAAGTTGCAGTTTGAAACAATAAAAAGTGTTTCTATACCAGTAATAATGATCTATCTTTAAATATACTCTAGAAAACTGTGATTTTCAGTATTGATCAGAGCTTCCTACTTTCTTCATTTCAGGTTTCTGCTTACATATTTCTGGCCCAGAAATTAGCTCCACCCCCAGCTCTGACACATTTCCTTAAAATAGCCATTTTTACAAGGCAGTTTCAAGACAGAAGGTGGTGCGGACTATGTTTTTCATTGCACGAATCACCTCTCAGGCAGCAGAGGGCTATACATTTTACAAACCGCTCCTTTAAGCAGCAGTTATCGTCTTTACATTCTTTCTGAATCTCCTGTTTAGCTCTTTGCGTCTGAATGATCTCAGCAGCTCTGACGCGTTGTGATCACATGACTCTCCCCAACGCTTTTGTAACCTTTCCTGTCACTTTTGGCATTGCAACATTTTCATCCAAGACAGTTTGTGCCTCAGGTCTGTGCCTTGATTCGAACAAAATTGCATCCATATCCAAGAGATAAATTGTTGTAAATGTTCAGAAATATCATTTCCCCCCTCATTCTTTCTCCTGTCTTTAAACACCCCCATCTGTCTCGCTTCCCCTACACAGAACTAATCTGGATTTGGTGGGTAGTTTTCGATGCTGAGCCAACCTCCATGTATTATATAATCTTTTATCTTCCCCCGTTTGTATCACTTTATTAGTGCTTAATCTGTGCTAAGCAGCTGTCAGCTGACTGACAGAACAGGGCTCACAGTTCAAACATCTATTTATATAGCTAATGCACAAACTGCAGATCATCAACCACTGTTTAAGAGTGGCTTGCTATCAGTTGTCTTTAAAAATTGCAGAACAATTTGCTGCGAATAGATAAATAAAACTTTGTTCAATATGATCAGAGATATTCTACAGAGACAGAGAGAGATGTCTGATAGAACGGCTAGCTAAAAATCAGATGCTTCCCCTATTTTTAAACCATACTAAGAAAACGAGACGTCTTTAATTACGTAAGATATAAGCTATTTGATAATTTTAATACTTGTTTAAAACTATTACTTTGTCATGCAAAGAAAACTGTTAGGAGAAAAAAACAAAACAAAACCACAGCTGATACTGTACAGCTATCCTGTTAGAGATTTTCTCAGTTTTTGTTCCAAGGCACTATAGGATCATCCTGAGCAGAGATATTGAGGTTTCCGTAAACAGCTGTATAACAAAATGTATTGAGTGCCATGACACAAAAATGGCTGTTGTGGTTAAACCAAGTAAAATAATAATAAAAAAAATAATAATTTGCAATGCCAATACGTAGAGGTAATCACTCAAAAAAAAAAAAAAAAAATTGGAAAATTAAAAATGCTCAAGTAACCTGTATTGGACCACTTGAGATGGAATGAAGCAGGATCAGATGCACTGAATCATGGTTGGAGCTTTAAAGCATGTGTTGCTGCTAATAGAATTTCAGGGAGGATGAGATTTTTCATTTTATTTACCATCTCTCGTCTGATTTGTGAAATGACAGCATGACTTGTTTAAAAAAAACAACAAAAAAAAACAGCTGATGTCTGTCAATTGGACAGAGAAGTATACGTTTATTCTTCCTGTGTTAAATTGAAAATAGACGTCTCAAATGGTAAAGTGAAGCACCAAATACGAAGCAAAATATAATGACTTATTTATGGCCATTAACATTAATGGTTAAGTCTTTTCTGAGGTTAAAATATGCAGGGGAAACACTAACGTGGAGTAACTCCAGGACGAAACTTGTCCACATTACCATAACAACTGCCGTAAACAATGTACCAAAAGCTGCAATTCTTTTTATTTATTCTGATTTGGAAAATCTGTAAAAGCTCAAATTGTCTACCTTAGATAATAATAAATCGTTGCATTTTTTTTTCCCCTTATTCCTGCAAGATGTTTTCTTCCGCCTACTAATTTAGCATTCAGTCGTGCTTCAGTCAATACTACCTCTGGCTGCCAAGAGACTATTCCCATTCTGAAAACACTGAACCTTCTTTGAGTCCTTTGAGTGCAATATAATATTTGTACGTATGAGGGATTAACTCTCCTCAGAATGCAGTCTCAAACACGGATTACTGGCTTACACACATGCATAAGATCTCTGTCTGAGAAAGCAAGATCCTCAGAGGATTTAGAAAATCTCATCAAATAACAAACACCTCGGTTCTCTGGCACATCGAAGAAAGAAATGTCAAGAGTTTTGTTCAGTTTAGCAATTAAAGGTCTCTGAACTCTAATGAGGTAAAAAATGGAAAGAGATAGAGAGAGAGAGAGAGAGAGAGAGAGAGAGAGAGATTTATCCAGTGTGACCCCTTGTTGATCATAATGCGGTAATGGTTTTTATTTACATGATGCACAGTAACCTTTTAGAGCAGGGATTATTAACTGGAGGACCGTGGACCAGATTCTGCAAAGAATTCAAGTGTGTCGAATTGAGTACTTGAAAAATACTATAGCAGAGCTGTTAAACATGAGATAGCACAGGGTCACGAGGGAACCTGGAGCCTATCCCAGGGAACTTGGGGCACAAGGCGGGGGACACCCTGGACGGGGTGCCAATCCATCGCTGGGCACAATCACACACCCATTCATACACTACGGACAATTTGGAAATGCCAATCAGCCTCCAGTGCATGTCTTTGGAATGGGGGAGGACACCAGAGTACCCGGAGGAAACCTCCAAAGCATGGGGCGAACATGCAAACTGAAACAAAATATAATCACTTGTCTTATTGATTTGATGGCCAATAACTAATCATTAACAGTTAAGTATTAAAATGTAACTGTTGTCACCACTCACTCAAGTTAATTGATTTTCCAATGTGGAAGAGTGTTGTTTTGGTTTAAGATTTAATATTTTGGTTAAAAAGTCTACCGGGAAATAACACCACACTCTCACACCTGCCTCATGAGTCCTTACTTTTCCCCAAACTCATCAAAGGAGCTCCAGACCCCAAAATAACTCAAGAAGCCCTGCATGGCTTAGCCAATCTCCTGACTTGAAACCCATTGAAAATTTATGAAGTTTTGAAATTTTAAGACCATCAGTGGGATCCTTGTAACCTTGCTGAATTGAAGATTTTTTTTTTGCAAAGAATAAGGGCCAAAATTGGACAACAATGCACCCAAAAAGCTTATTAGTATTTCTTACTGTAGATGTCTTGAAGCTTTACTTGCCAACACTAGCTTTGCAACCAAAGTACTAATGCTGTTAATGAATACTTTTTTCCCCCCAATCAATTTTTTTTTAAAACATATCATTGTTTATGCTTATGAATACATATCCTTATGTTCATATTTTTATTATTAGAGCAAAGGTGTTACATGTGTAGATATTATTTGTGGAACTATGCAATCAGCTGCAGTCCAGTAAAACCTAAATGTGGGTCAGTTCAACCAAAAGAGAAGTAAAACCTTTATTTAGAACTGTTTAAAAAAAAAAAAAAAAAAAACCCAGACAAACGCTTACAGAGACATCATGGAAAGATACTCATAACACAATCTCATGCATTTAACTTTCACTGTAGTTAAGTCAACCTTTTGAAATATCTAAAAATCTAATTTATCTAGAAATAAAAAAGAAGCATACATTCGTTATATTTTTTTTTTTTTTTTTTTTTTTTTTTTTTTTGCAGTAATGGTACAGCAGTCAGTATTGGACAGTGATCTGAGGAGTGGCTGTGCTTGTGATCGTGGTGATTGTGCTTGCTAACCAGGCAGAAGACACGCCCTGGGCAGTATGGGCTAAAACTGCTCTGTTGACCTGAATGAACATCTTGTTGTATACATACTCAGATTTGGGCAGACAGTCATTTAAGTACAGAGATAAAAGTAACTTTATCCATACCCAACAAACCTAAAGCTAGTTTTGCTGGATGTCTTCACTTAGGTTCAATTAGTTCAAGTTTGCCGTATAAGCTTTGAGTCAGTAGTGAAAGTTTTATGTATATGTATTTGCAAACAAAATCAATGAGAATGGAACATATAATACAGTGTAAAACATTATAATTAAAGTAGACCACAATTGATGTCTTTTCAATGGAAAACAAATTAATACATCCTCTTGTGTCATGGTAATAATTCTGTCTCTAATTTAATGAACTGACAACCTACCCAATGTCATCAAAAACTTACTCATGCACTAGATCCAGGGGCTTCTTCAACTTGTTGCAGTCAGACTCCGTCTGAACATAATCCATCTATTCAAATATTTAGCTTATTAGGTAAATGTATTGTGGCTATTTGTTTCAGCCGTAGAGCTTTTCTTTTATTTCTGAAATTTCTGCTATCAGAACACAAGTTGGGCCAAGTTGACGTTATTTATAGGCTTACTTGTTTACGAGTTATCGAGGTTTGGATGGATTAAAGCCATTCAGTTCAAGTGATCAGACAAACTGGCTAATAACTATTTAAAAAAAACCCTCAATATTAAATATAATATCTCTGATAATGGTGGGTAGAGGTTTCCACCACTATAACTAAATTAAAAAATAAAATCACAGATCCCCTGGCTATGCTTCATGATGCGATTGATATGCTTCATGATTGAGACGCACTACCTTAATTCAAACTCCGCTAAAAGAATTTAGCAAATAGAGAGGCATATTTCAGAAGGCTCAACGAAGTAAAAAAAAAAGATCAAAGAAAAAAGAACTATATTCTTCAAGTAAAATGCCACCCACACGAAATAACATAACCTAGCCAACAGGCAGCACCTAAACATAAAAGAAATACATAGCTGTTTGCAACATCTCTCAAACTTTAAGGTGCACTGGTTAGAATCAGCTCACTACATGTATGTCCTAAATGATGATAAATTCTCACATACATCACATAAGGTACAATTTTCAAATTATGGCTAAACACATGGCCATTTCTAGCTATAAACTGTTGGTTGCTTTGGGACTCTGAGCCAGTCTAATGCATCCATCCACCCAACCATCCATCCTACCATCCATCCAACCAGCCAGCCATCCTACCATCCATCCAACCACCCTACCATCCATCCAACCATCCTACCATCCATCCAACCATCCTACCATCCACCCAACCATCCATCCTACCATCCACCCAACCATCCATCCAACCATCCAACCATCCTACCATCCTACCATCCATCCTACTATCCATCCATCCAACCATCCTACCATCCATCCTACTATCCATCCATCCAACCATCCTACCATCCATCCTACTATCCATCCATCCTACCATCCTACCATCCATCCAACCATCCATCCATCCAACCATCCTACCATCCAACCATCCTACCATCCATCCTACTATCCATCCATGCATGCATCCATGCATCATTTTCTTTGGGACTCTGAGCCACCAGGGTGCCCCAAGAAAAAATTCTTATAACTCAATCTGAACCAGTCTGGCCAGCCTCCTTTGACCTCTCTCATCAACAAGGCATTTCTGCCAGAGAACTGTCGCTCACTTGATGTTTGTTGTTTATTGCACCATTCTGGGTAAACTCTAAACTCTTCTGTGAAAACAGTTGAAAACAGTATCTGAAATACACACACCAGATCATAGTCTTAACAAATATACCACTGTTTAAAGTCACAGAGATCACATTTTTTCATTATATTGCATTACGCTGCTGATACATGATTGGCTGATAGGATAATTGCAAGAATTGTTGTTTTTGCAAGGATTGGTGTTTCTCACGTGTTGTATTTCCTCTAATCTGCCACCTCAGCTCCAGCCACTTGATAAGAGACAGCACCTCCAGTAGAACAACGATGAGCACAATCCATCAATCCTCCATATCACTTATCTTACACAGGGGATCCTATTCCAGGGAAAACACACTCGGGGCACAAGGCAGGGGACATCACAGGGCACAATTGCACACCCATTCACACACTACAGACAATTTGGAACGTGTTTAGACTGGGGGAAGAAACCGGAGTACCCGGAGCACGGGTACGCCCTAACCCCCTAAGCACGGGGAGAACATGCAAGCTCCACGCACACAGGGCGGAGACAGGATTTAAACCCCCAACCCCGGAATTGAGAGAAAACATGCTAACCACTAAGCCACCGTGCCCTGCACAACATTTCATTTCCATAATTACTTTTAATACGCAGTTCAGTTTGAGTTACAGGGATTTATAAATGTGTCATTCATTAAGTAAAATAAATGTCATGCATTAAGCAATCTGTAATTACTGGCAATTTGACAGGACGTGCTGTTTTAGGAAAACCAACAACTTCGACTTCACATCCCTGTCGTTGGCTATTTTCCCATAACAGCATGCCCCCATCGTGTTTTGTTCCTTATATAATTATACTGTCTTTGAAAATGTGCATCATAAATTGGATAGCTGATGAAACTGTCGCTATATCAGTAACCTCCTGCTTCATAACGATCTACAAACCTGCCTCACTTTATACATTAGATGCTGGTATAGTAGAATGGAGTTAAATAACGTGTTCCCCATTTAAACGATGGGTTGTTGGCTAGTTGTGAAACCAATGCTCATCAACGACTCAGCCATGAGAGTGACATAAGACTTCCGATTTAAATTACAGAGGAGGTTGAAGAACATGAAGAAATCTCCCTCAGCAGTTTGATCAAAAATCAAGTGGAGAAATCTGATCTTTGAAAAAGTCAAATCAGACTTTATGGTGCAGCGTGTGGCATCTGAGCAGTGAAAAGTCATGTCAAGACTTTTAAAAGGTCCCTCTTTATATTAGATTGTTCCTCCATTATACGAAGTACATTCGTTTATTTGAGATTTCAGACTGAGTAGCACAAGTCTTTGCAAATTTACCACGGTTTTGGCAAATTTTGGCAAACTGAGTCTCGTTACTTGCTTCGTTCATTTACATCTAAAAGCTGACTAATTGTCTTTCGAATGCATTAAGATGTGCTGTAATGGTTTGATGTTCAAACCCCTGTATTCCCTAGTTGTGAGGATTCACCAGTAGACAGACCAGTAAATGAGGTTGAAAAAGATGTAGGCTCCAGGAAAGATCATGCGCGAGTACGTATCAATGGCATGAGTGTTCTGGATGATTCGGAAGCCACGGAGGCCTTTCTTCTTGGTGCGCGTGGACTCGTTGTCGACGGCGAGGTGCACCACCATGCGCTCATGTTTATCGTTCAGCTCCTCGGGACCGTTTGGTGCTCGGCTGTAACCGGCCAGGCTGTTGCTATCTGCCTCGCTGTACGTCCCGTCCACCATCATGCTCTTGCCGTGAGGCAGGCCACACGTACAAGGCAGAGACTGCTAAGGCACAAACAACAAAAATAAGGGGCTTAGTCAGTTTGATTTTAAGAGTCTTTTGTCCTGTTTGAATAGTTTTTTTTTTTTTTAATTATTCATATGTATGTATATATTAGGGATTTGTTAAAATAATTTTGACCTTTACGTGAAAGGACTTTGTAAATCTGAAATAAAAAGGTGACGTTCGATAAATGGAGATTAAAGAGTAAATGGAGACCTGATGTCTGGCCTTGTCCCTGAATTTGCGTTCTTTTCCATCTTTTACAGTAGTCAGGTAGTTGACAGCTGCGTACTCGAGGACAGAGAGGAAGACAAAGACAAAGCTGACCCACAAGTAGATGTCTACGGCTTTGATGTAGGACACTCGGGGCATGGACGCATTTACACCTGTGATGATGGTGGACATGGTGAGCACTGTGGTGATGCCTGAGGAAATAAACAAACAAACAAACAAACAAAAAAAAAACCCCAAAGTATTATTTTACAATAGTTATTATACCATAGCTCTGACAATAAGTCCAGCTATGGGTTTATCTTAATGTGCTCAATCTAATATACTAATGTTTCTATAGTAACATCTAATCCAGAGACTTTTAATCCTAGCCTAATAGTAAATTGTTTTCCCATATGGAAAAGGAGATGGTTATTTAACATTTATGACATCACCAGTGTCTGCAGTACTTTTAAATAGCAAGTTTTCCATCAGTAGAAACACAGGATATTGCGTTTTCTGGTTTCTTGGTAATATAACAAGCTGAAGAGTTTTTTACTAACATTAAGACAGAGGAAAAAAAAAGAGAGGCTGGTGAGGGAGCAGCTGTTTATAGCTGCTGTAATGGAAGTGTAATACAAGTGATGACAGGAACTAACTGACGATACGCATTAATAAAAAAAAAGTAAGACTAAGCCAATGCTTCGGTGCTCACCAAAGTCCCACAGGCCACACCAGAGATACAGGCACTTAGAACTGGTCGTTATGACCTCGTTGCAAACTCCAGTTCCAACATCAGCCCTCAACCTTCTCAGGTCTGAACCAGGAATTTTATTCCCTTCTGGACATAGGCACAATCTAAAAAGTAAACCCCCACTGCTCAGAATAAGGGGCTCTACTCATAGTGTTATTCGAAGAAAAAGAAAAAGACGATAGTTTTCGTCCTATTCTGGATTTGAGAGGACTGACTTGGGTTCTAAAAGTCCTCCCCTTTCGTATGTTGACGTTCTCAGACGTTGTTTATAGAGTGGAGTGGCTGGGCCTTATGAGGGGCCATTTGTGTCCTTAGGGTGTTATCTGAACCTCATGGCAGTTATTCACTAATTGGACCAGCTATTCATCTGTCACAGTGCAAAGGCATGATGCTCCCCGGTCTATGCAAACACTGGCCCATTGAGCGACAGAAGTCATCACTGCAGCCTGCGAACAGGTTCCTCTTGACCTTGTGGCATAGGTTTATCCAGAAGTTAAGCACCATTCAGAACTTTCCACTGACCCAGTACGGACTTGGTGAGTAGCTTGCAAGAGTCAAAGTGACGCTACTCATAATGGGTAAGTCACTGTCATAATATGACTTTGTGGTAAAGGTCTGTGTGTGTGCACACATAGACCTGGAGAATATCCAGGTATTAAATACCACCACTGGCAGATATTCGCGGTTCACAGACCACAGCTGCATTCGTAACAAGTGTTCTGTGTGCTTATTTATTGCAGCTGAGGTGTATTGCAGAAGTAAGGCAATTTGTGAGATGAGACTTAGAAATATTACATCAGCATTGGGTAATCTATTTGCTGGAGTGCTAGAGGGTGTGGAATTGTTTTTGACAAGCCTACATACATAGAAGCGCTTGAGTGAAATACCTTCTACATACAGTATGTGGTTACAGCTTTAATACTGTATAGACACTTTCTAAATGCAGAGCTGCACGGAGTCAACATTCTGTGTGGCGTTTCAAACGTTCCACCTCAACATCGGCACAGACGGGCTCCCGAGTGGCGTAACAGAAAAGCATTGTGGGAGACTGAACTAGAAAGGGTTGGAATTGGGAGAATATCAAGGGAGGAAAAAAAAAACCTTCCCCAGATGGGCCAAGGTTGAAGATAAATAAATGATGACTGAATGATAGTTTGCATTATGTGTCAAGTCGATTTTGCTATATTTTTACTGACACCTTAAACGTAATGGTAAGAAATAACTCTCATTAGGAGAAAATCATTAGGTTCTTATACAAACTAAGAGACTTACACTTAGGGATTTATATCATGAACGAATGCCTTACCAATAAGAATCATTTGGTAGTAACAACGAAAGCATTTAGTAAACTACACCAAATGATCCAAGTATCCCGTACCTAAGGACACTCTGGCAGGGACAGCGCGGCGGTCGATCCAGAAGGACACCCAGGACAGCATGACCATCAGAGTAGCAGGAAAGTAGGTCTGCAGCAGGAAGAAGAAAATGTGACGTCTCAGGGTGAAGTTGATGTACAGACGGTTGTACCAACCTGGAGAAGAATGATCAAACCAAACGGCAACAGATCAGTATGTTTTATTTACATCGTGTTCACTGGGATTTACGATAACAGTTACGACTCCAAGATCATAACCAAAGCTTTTTTTAATATCTGTCCAGAGAAATAGTCTCCATCTCTAATAATACTGCTAACATTACATTTCCATCTCTTTATCCCTACGAATAAAATGATATTGAACTCCCTAGCAGTGACAGAACAGCTTACTGTCAAGCAAATCAAACTCGAACTGAACTAGATCTTCAATGTGGCGATTGATGCAGACTAAAAATAATTCCAGACAAAAATGATTCTCCTAGAATAAATCATTCACTGTTTTTGAAGTATAACATAAAAAGAAACTTCAGGAAATGTTTGAGAATCGTTTTGAAGTGTGCTGACAAAGTAGCAAAGATGGAGAAATCACTACCTTGTTAAAAGCAGATTTAGTGCCTGGACTATTAGTTTTTATGATGTAATTTCCTGGACGATAAGTAGGTTCAGTCACCAGAAAAAGAAAAAGAAATGAACTGACTTTGGGATAGCAAAGGTTTTTATTTGCTGCATTTAAACATAATGTGTTACACGGTGCTGTGACTCAAGCCGTTAACTATATAATCTACTAGATTAGATCTAGTGGTGGCTCAGTGGTTAAAGGCTCTGGGTTACTGATCAGAAGGTCAGAAGTTCGAGTCCCAAGACTATCCATGCTACCACTGCTGGACCCTTGGACCCTCAATTGCTCAGTTGTATAAATGAGAGAAATGTAAGTCGCTCTGGATAAGGGCGCCTGCCAAATTCCATTAATGTAAATGTAAATCTAAATTTATCTAGATTAAATTACTAGTCAACATGCAGGGATGGCAGATGATTTTTTTCAAAATTCAAGAACCTGAAAAAAATAAAGTAAGGTTCAGAGAAATCTTTATGCTAACCCAATACACTGTCACTTGGCGGTTCGGGGTTTATCCTCCATTGGCCATTTTGCAGCAGCTGCCACAGTTACATTTCACAACGGCGAAGATGAAAATGTGAAAATTCATAGAAGAATAAGACAGAATAGAATAAAACACCGCACACTTTCAGATCATGTTCCTAAATCACAGCCTCGAACCAACGTGCATGCCTCTACACAGTAAAATCCACAGTGTTGAATCAACGCCTAGTGTTTATTCGTATCCAGCTGGACACGAATAAACACTGAAAGAGTTCATTCAACACTCTAGGTGTTAATTCAACACAAGGGATTTCGCTATGTAGGAACTTGGGGCTGTCACAGAATTTCTCATGAACAAACATGTCCACTGTGGAGTCGGTGGACGTCCCTCCATCTTGGCTTTCATTATTTATCAGTGTTTTCACACAAGACAGTTGTGCCGAATGAAAATCTACCGGAAATAGTAAACCATCCGGTTACCTTTGGGATACTCATTTCAACATACTGTGATTTGGGACAGATTAATTAATTCTAATCTGAGATACTATTTAGGACAGACAGTAGGCGAATTGGGACGCAGCAATGATGTTCGCCCTCACACTACAGGATGTTGAGTCAGAAATATTGAACATGTTTAATAATTATGGATGAACTCATATTCAGTCCGATGACAATGGGCTGTGAGCAGATTGGAGGAGTTGAGTCTTAATTATTCTCTAAAACCACCCAGGTATAAACAGTACCTGTACTACTATAGAAGGCCAGTCTGGAGGTGGTGTGGAACTTCTGAATGAGGAACTGAGAGAGCGAAATCTTATCGTCTATGCTCAGGGATTCATCTCCACTCTTCCAGTAAAGCATGAGATCCTCATCTGTGTAGGCATCTGCACACAACAAACACAAGTCTATATTTAGTCAGTTATATTAACATACATACAGGATGTACAAGCATTCATAAGTATTCTGGGCTTATTCAGATTGTATGAGAAAAGTATGCGACAGTATTCGAATATGAAAGTATAAATTGGTAACATACAACTTTCCAACTCCAGTGTGCAGGTTTGTGTGTCGAGAGGGAAGCGACTGAAGTCCATGTTACACGCTGCGGTTACCGTTACTCTGCATAATAAAATCACAAACACAATTTTATGCATAGATGACAAAACAGGATACAAGTGAGCATATGAAGGGTAAGGGACTTGCTGAAGGAGCCAACAGCAGCATCTTGGACATGCTGGGATTTAAACTCACAACCTTCTGATCATGTGGCGGCTGTGGCTCAGGTGGTAGAGCGGGTTGTCCACTAATCGTAGGGTTGGCGGTTCGATTCCCGGCCCATATGACTACACATACCGCAGTGTCCTTGGGCAAGACACTGAACCTCGAGTTGCTCCCGATGGCAAGTTGGCGCTTTGCATAGCAGCTCTGCTACCATTGGTGTGCGAGTGTGTGTGTGAATGGGTGAATGAGACACAGTATAAAGCGCTTTGGATAAAAGCACTATATAAGTGTAGGCCACTTACCATTTACCAGTAGCCCAATGCCTTCACCACAGTAATACCACTGCATTACAAATGACTCCCAGGAGCTAACAATATGTCCTGATTTCCTTATTCTTGTTGTTTTCCACTATAGTTACAGTTTGAAATTTTAATTCATAGTAGTTACTAAATAATTCTGGCAAAACATCTCACTCTACATTATAGGTCATTACATCCAGTCTGGAAGGTCAGACTCCAGTATAGTTTGGTGATTTTCCTACTTCAGATATCTTACTGAAGTTATGTTAGAGTGGGTAAATTGCCCAGGACTGTGGTTCTCCAGGACTGGCCTCAAACAGTAATGTTTCCACCGACACTACATTGACCATGGAGATGATCTTAACATTGGTCATTCACTTTTTGAGAAGAACCATCAGCACGTTTCTTAGTTCGGCTGAACATTTCCTCACCTGAGGCTGTACAAAACGTGTCCATCAGGATAAACCCTGAGCATGATGTTGTCCGTGGTGGTGTCATGGATGAAGGAGCGTTTGGAGTGGACGAAAAATACATCTGGAACCCAGATCTTTTTCACCAGACGCCCATCAAAAGTCATGCTCTTATTGGTGGTGCTGGGGAACGACAGGCGCTCGTCCTTCCAGTAATGCCTCAGGTAAAGGGTCATAGTGAAGTCCTGAGAGAGGAGTAATAGATTTTACTGATTGAGCATATCACAGCAAAAATGATGAGGTCAGAGCACTACTGTTATTCTGTCACTTGATCACCATTTAGCTATTTTTCCCGTTAGAATTTAGAGTTAAGTTGAGGTTTTGGCTGAGTAAAGTTCAGTCAAGTGAAAGTCACTGAAGGAGAGAGCGCAGAAGAAAGACAGATCTTTTAAAATCCCTGAATAATCCACTAATCCATTCCAGAGGATGCACGGCCTAAAATTGTTCTCATTTTTTTCTCTGTTTCATGCATGATTCCTGTTAGTCCTGTTAGTCCCTTCAACTGAAACCCTGGGTTAAACCAGGTCATACCCTCAAAACAAACAGGAATTTGACACTTTAATACCCTGCTGCCATTTAATTTCCACATAATGTCCACTGCATCAGAGGATCCTAACATCTCCCAACAATTTCCTTTTTCTGTTACTGGGAACATAATTAGTAAAGTGACACTGGCCAAACCATGGGAATGTGGAACAATTTAAAATCATTTCTTCTGTGCATTGGATTTGGCATGCAACACAAAGCTACTGCATTCCTACAACTATGTAACATTAGTATCTGTTGGCATCAGTAGATCGGAGATTAGAGACTCTCTGGCCATGGGCAGATGGGGGATTCTGGTTAATTCCTTCCTCCATCACTGGGCAAACCCTATATACGATCTGCTTGGATGACTCATTCTTCTTTCTTTCCTCCTTACTATATTACATAACAGCAAATCCCCATGACCACTAAAACAGTGGCACCAATTCAGTAAAGACTAACCATGCATATTCTGGATTCTATGTTTCATAAAAAAGCTACCAGGAACAAATACAAATGTGCAGAACTGCTAAACTAGGTCAGGCTAGAGTACAATAGTGCTTGAAAGTTTGTGAACCCTTTAGAATTTTCTATATATCTGCATGAATATGATCTAGAATATCATCAGATTTTCATACAAGTCCTAAAAGTAGACAAAGAGATCCCAATTAAACAAATGAGGCAAAAATATTATAAATATGTGAACCTTTGCTTTCAGTATCTGGCGTGAAGTATACCAGCGAATTCTAAAGGACAATGCCATTACATCTGTTCGTGAACTGAATCTCAAAAGAAAGTGGGTCATGCAGCAAGACAACGTCCCTAAACACACACGTCATTCTACCAAAGAACGGTTAAAGAAGAATAAAGTTAATGTTTTGGAATGGCCAAGTCAAAGTCCTGACCT
>JANDJT010000196.1:20156-35095 GCA_024331685.1 Stegophilus panzeri | reverse complement strand
TTATCAGGCTTTTGTTCGCTTTAACAATTTAATCGTCCCCCCCCACACACACACGTTATATTATATATATATATATAAATAAAATACTGTTTGTGTAGCAGCTCCATAGTTGCAAAAATATTGGAATTGTCAATCAAAAATGCACCAGCCAAGCAGTAAAACGGTAGATGAGTCAATAGATTAGAAATATGTGGAGATTTTAGCGATTGTTGCGGCCAAAAACGCTCTGGTTTTTTTTTTTTTTTCAAAATTTGAGTCTTTTTTTGGTGCGTTTTATTTATTTATTTATTTATTGATTGCAGAAAGTGAATTGAATCAGCGAAATTGCACAAAATTGCGTTGCGCAGTGATGTTTGTTGGTAAACGAGAACTTTTAGCTGTAGTCAGCTAAACTTTCGAGGCACGTGAATCGAAGCGCGCTTTGGCCGAATGCGCGTTGTGATGACGTCACATGACGCGTCTCGGCCCAAACCCGCGGAAAATCCGTGCTAAATTTTGAAATATCGCAAGCTCCTTCTCGGAAATATTGCGGAGTATCCTTGCTTTTGTGTTCATTTCCACGCTCGCAAAATCCTGCAGGGACTGACAGATATATGAATCTTGAATAATTTGCGCACGTGTTTTGAGCTCTCCCATATTAACTGACGTCACCTGGAAGCCCCGCCCCTTCGAACATTCTCACATGCTTGAGAATGTTTTTGAGTACATGGATGTGAAATATAATTATTAATGCATGTTTGATCTAGCCAACATTAGACAAGTATATCGTTACAATCACTTAACTGTTGTAATAAGGGTTGCCACAAAAACATTTCAGGCATAAACGGACCCCTTCGTTTTTTTTTGTCGAAAAGAGGAAAAAAGCTGAACCAAAAAAACAAACAAATAAACAAACAAAACAAACAAACAAAGATTACATAGGCCTGTATCACACTGTTTACTGTGCTACGGAATCAGCGAAAAATCCAAAATCCAAGCAGTTCCTGACTTCACAGCGAATAACATTAAGCAATCCCATATACTCTCCTTAAACCTGAAATGGTAGAAATGCTCTTTTTTTTTTGTTTGTTTTTTTTTTAAATATCTGGATGTTCATTCATTCACTGTGAATTTTTTTTATGGTAAATAGCAACAGGTGAAAGAAAAAAAAAAAATAAATCAATATCGAACAAGCCTAAAGCCTACCTACATTATATTTACTAAGCACTTTCAGTTCGGATATTTCCTTTAAGGTTATCAGAATCACATATCTGCTTTTAAGTAAATAATCGTCCAACTTTTATAAAGTCCCATAAAAACGGAGTGCTTTTGTGTCACCATTAACCCTTGTGCGTCCTTATGGACACGTTTGTCTTTTTCATTTTGTTGTTGTTGTTTTGTTTTTTTAAATAAATAAATAAATAAATAAATAAACAAACAAATAATTTTGTCTGTGTTGATGCAAACAGCATAAATTTTTAAGTGTTTATTTTTTTTTATTGGAATTTTAATATTTCACCCTCATTTGCTTTTCATAAATTTTAAACTAGGTACACAAAATAGTTACTCACTCAAGGCCTTAAGGACAAACCATAAGGTTTCAAAACATTGATTTAAAAAAAAGAAAAAAAGAAAAAAAGAAAAGAAATTCTGAAATGTGAAGTATTTTCTCATGCTTTTCCTTTTCTTTTTTTCTGATTCTGCTGTATTATAGAGCGCTGCAGACCAGCTGAATAAAAGATGCAGCTATAATTGTGTGGGTGTGTGTGCGTGTCTGGATATCAGAGTCGTGGTTCGTATGTGTGTGTACTGAAGATTGTGTGTGTGTGTGTGAACAGTTTGAGAGGAAGTAAATTATATTGTACTGGAAATAAAAAAAAAAATCCAACCCACGTATACGAGTCAAAAAACTTTACGGAGCTTTGAAGATTTGTAAAGAAACTGGTGTTTAAAGGGTTTCAGATTGTGAAAATGAATGAATGTTGATTATGGTCATTATGATTAGAACTGATGATGGTTTAAAAAACAAAAATAAATCAGCTTTTATCAGTGAAAGTGGAAAAAAAAAAAAAAATTCATATATAATATTTTTATGGACATGGACGTTTTCGTCCTCTATGGAACTATGTGCAACTTTTTTTTTTTTTTAAATTGACGCACAAGGGTTAATATTAAAAGAACAATGCATAATATTTCGAGTCCTCTAAAAGTCCTTTAGAGTACATATAACTGCAGTAACAATAACGGTGACGATCCCATTTGCTTTTTAAAGCATTTTAAAGACAAGCGGGGCCATAAAAATGTAAACAGAAGCCTGAAATAAAAAAAAAAATAAAAAAAAACTAGACAGATTTAGTGAACGACAGTATTGGGCCAAAGCGAACTAAAAGATTTAAAAACATTTCGGTGACACAGATTTGTTACAGTAACTCATTGCGGCTTTAAAATTCAAATGAGAAGTTCAGATTAGTGAGTTTCCTTCTACATAAATTTACAAAAACTAGGGGGCACAAACTTAGGGGGTGATTCGTGAATACCACATTTCTCCCAAGAATGATTTACGAATTAATAGTTTCATATCCAGCTTCATAAATGAAACTTTATCTCAATTAAAATGGCTTGCAATAGATATAACCTAGTCAACTAACATGTCAGCATATGGGGGGGGGGGGGAACAGCGATATCCCATTGATAAAGCGAATCCCATTATATTCCAGGAAAACCATATTTCCTGGACAGGAAGGTCAACTGCCAGTCCTTTCAAATTAAGAAAGAAAGAGTGCATTTCCAACACGAGTCATTTTCTTTTCTAAATATAGTACAGATGTGATTAATTTCTAAATAAGTACAGTATGAGCTGCCCTCCTCCTTTGGTATGCACTATTAAGCACAATCAGGCATCACTGAGGAGATCGTGGCAGCTGGAAGGTGGTGGAGGTTGGTGGCAGTTTAGTTTTGGTGGGAGTTATATATATATATATATTTTTAAAACTCTGTGGTCAGAGCTCGTAGTCAAACTTGTAGTCCTGGGCCAGGTAGATCCTGCGGAAGACGAGTGCGGCGAGAGCCAGCGTGAGCAGCACGATGAGCACGGCTGAGCCCGCGTGGCTGCCGTCTTGCTGGGCTGCTGCAGGGAATGCTGGGTAAGTGGGCCGGCGTTGTGGCTGGTTCTGGTTCTGAGCGCGCCGCTGTCGAGGGCTCAGGGGCCGAGAGCTGGGAGTCGTAGGAGTGGAGGTGGGTTCAGACACCGACTCAGCCTGGAAGGAAAGAAGATGGCGTGAGACACCAATATACTGTACACATACTGATATGCAGGGACGAATTAAAGAACAACAAAAAAAAAAAAAAAAAACACGAACATAGTAAAAGATTTAGTAAGCAGTCGGGCCAACAAAACATCTTCAATGTGCCTTTCCGTTGCTCGAGAAGTCTCAGAACAGTACTGTACGGGTGAACACTATTCTTCCTAGAGATATTCCCTTCATTGGCACTTGGTTCAAAATCTCTCACAAGTGTTAAACTGGGTTGAGATCTGGTGACTGTAGTCTAGTGGTCCCGTTTAAACCCATTGCACAAAATAGCAGAAACATTAGAAACAGTCCAATATAAATGTGACAATATTCTAGTGCCTCGTTCCTCTAATCCCACTTTCATTATAAGGTAATGCACAATATAAGGTTCATTTTCAGAATCAGACTAGGAGGATTTGAGAAAGTCTTCAAATACCAATATACAAAATTTGAAAAGATGGCGACTTTTCCATTCTCTCATCAAGCAGATAATCAGAAAGTGCCATTTTATTTAGGGAAAATAGTTGATCCGCATCAGCCTACAAGAACAAAATGCATGTTAACAAAAGTAGGGAGAGTCCTTTACATACAAAACAGCCGCCAGACACCAATAAGCAGGAAATCTGTGCCTGTTGGGTTTATATACGACTGCCAAAAATGACAAAGCTATTTGATTTCCCTTTGAGCGTACTGTTAAGAACATTGCTGTGTCTTGCTGACCTCACACAGACAGAGAATACGGTGTATTAAACACCCCATTAACCCAGAAGGCCTTCAGGTTTAATTTAGCTGTGAAGTGCAATGCTCAGATCTGGTTGGTGAATGGATTTCACATGTGAATTACTAACAGGGGCACGCTAGCTTGAGCTTGAACAGCTGTTAAAATGAAAAATGGAAAGGTGGCCTGGAGCATGTCGCTAACCTCTATAAATAAACGCACTCTTTCATAGAGAATGGTTTATACTTGGGCAGAAGTGCTTTAGTTGAAGAATTTGTTTGTGGAGTGCAGCACACCTGCATAGAAAATATAAAACATGCAAGTTGAAGGTGTGTTTTTTTTGTTTTTTGGTTTTTTTTTCCCCTCTCACCTCCCTAAAAGAGTGGTGTAATTTGAAAGTAATTTGACAGGATGAGTGCGCAGGCTTTCACGTCACACAAGAGGATGAATACTGCACACCAATTGCTAAATTGGTGGATTTGTTAACAATAGATATCGTCACAAAGCAGCTGTATCGAAACCCAGATGTAGATTTAGACCTGTTAACTGTTTTCAGGAAGAACAAATAATTAGGGTGTCCACAACAACAGCTGTCCACTTTAGCCTCAGATTCTTGTTCTTGGCTGACAGGAGGAGTGGAACCCGATGTGGTCTTCTGCTGCTGTCACCCATCTGCTTCAAGATGGGATGTGTTGTGCTTTTTGAGATGCTTTTCTGCTCACCACGGCTGTAGAGTGGTTATTCGAGTTACCGAAGCCATTCTGTCAGCTCAAACCAGTCCAACAATCCACAACAAGGCCCAATTTCCAAACAGACAACTAATGGTCACAGGATGTTTTTTTGCTTCCCCCCCCCCCACACCATTCTTTGTTAACTCTGGAGACCGCCGTATGTGAGAATCCCAAAAGATCAACAGTTTCTGAAATAAAAACAAACAAAAAAACAACCACCATGCACCAACAACCATGCTACGGTCAAAGTCACGCTTTTCCTCGTTCTGATGTTTGATGTGAAAATTAGCTGATGTTCTAGACCTGTACCTGGTTGATATTATACATTGTGCTGCTGGAACACGATTGGCTGATTGGAGCGGTTTCAGCTAAGAAGACCCAAACGTGCTTTCCTTCTAGTCTCTAGGTAAACTAATGAATCCGAGCGAGTAAGAAAATCAAAACTGATTAAAGATGGGTTTACGCTGTATGATTTTTGGAAATTTCTTGCGAAAAATACTTGAAAAATGCGATAAAACGATCAGCTAGACGCCATGTAGTGTGAGCAGTATCACAATCCAATATAGACATCAGAAGCTTACTTAACACCATGCCTCGACATCCATCCGTGACTTTCCTATCACCGGAGTGGTGCGGGTCCTTGGTGACCATATTTATATCACAGAAACACTCGGGTAACGGAAGTAGCACTAACAAACCAGTCCGTGTTCTTCGGCTTATCACGACCGTCTGACGCATAAAACTGCAACGTTATCCGCACGAGGACGGACCAGGGACTGAATGCAGATACGCTATCGATTACCAGCACTCATTAAAAGACCTTCTTATACGTTTCATAACGGGTAACCGACAATAATACCCTGAGAGACCTGTTTAATCATCTATACAGTATAAAAGCAGAAAGGACTGAAACTAGATTATGGCATCGACTTTATGATACACCTCGCAAACTCTCAAAGTGATGATTTAGGTCCCTACTGAGAAATTCCTAATAAAAAAATGAGAATAGCTGTATGAACATGGATGCATTTGAAAGCAGAGCTTATTGAGCCACTGAGTATAAACAGCTTCCAAAGCGATTAGCATTCGTTGCTGTCATGCTTTTTAAAGCATGGGGCTTAAACGTTGCCTCCCGCTTGGATGCCTTTGATTGATTTAGACAGTCCGCCATGTGTAGTGACAGAGAGTTAGGGGTGGATGGATTCACCCCGGATCTGATCTGACTTGAAAACACGACAGGAGTGAGGAGAGGAAAAGTCAGAAAAGTTCTCACCGTCTGCCATGACGGCAAGGAAAGAGCGAAGAGAAAAGCAGTCCTGCATTATGGCTGTTGCATGTTGCAACCTCTAGCACCAGTGAGCAACTACATGCAATGATTCTAGGGGACTTCACGATGGATGTGCGGATCTGATGGTGCACTGGCGCGTGAAGGGAGCGAGGACTGGCTTCTATGACGAGATGAAGGCGTTAAAAGTCAGGCTCTTAGAGAGGCGGTAATGTCAGTGCTTATTAAATCAAGCAGTAGGGAAGGAATTAGTATTTTAGCGACGCAGTTTGTATGACTTGCATGGATTTCTACACTTCGCTTCAGAAAATACGAGCGGATGAGCAAGCCACGTCTCACAAAAGGCGGAGTGAATGGAAGCGCTGTGAGAGAAACTCTGATTCACTGCGTTCGCAAATGAGAACTAATCTGTGGATTCGACAGGATCAATTGTGTGCACAATTAGAGAAACCTTCTGCAAAATCTGTGGTGTAATTTTATGATGCTGCATTATGCAGAAATGTCTCGCAATGACAATACGACACAATGAGTACAATAAGCCACTCTCTCTCTCATACACACACACACACACACACACACACACACACATACATATATGACTGGGCAGCTGGGACGTCGGTTATGTAAAGCACTAAGACAAACGGCTAACTTTTGCACACGTGCAGCATTCTCTCCCTCATATCGTCCCTAAAGCAGCCATACCCCGCAATAGCTCTTAATTTAATGGGTCTGTGAAACTGCTGGGGGGGGTTCCAAAAGAGAGTAAATTGCCCGTGACCATGTTGCCCAGTGTGTATGTTTCTCTGCACTGAACAGGAAGTGAGATGGAAACGCTGCGGAGGATACAGTTAGACGGAGTGGAGTGGAACACAGCCAGGAGCCCAGTGCAGAATGCGTAACAGCCCCCATGTTTCTGTTGGAGACGTTGCGTGATAAAAGCATGCGCGATGGGCCTCAGGGGTGAGTGGGAACGAAAACATGAGTGATGCGAGAGCGCTTACGCAGCCAGAATTTTGCGCCCGGAAGCTCGTTTGTGTGCCACACGTGAGATCAGATTGCGGACTGTGCGTTTTCACCCACCTGTTCGGCCGGAGCTGTAGCTTCACTGTCCAGCCCCTCTGAGATGGAGCTCGTCTCCTGTTGGGCAGTTTGGCTAACGCTCACGGCCTCTTTACTCTCACTGGCGGTGGATGATGTGCTGGACTCAGCCTATGGAAAAACCCAAGCAAAAGCCTGAAATTCAACACACCCACCACCACCACCACCACCACCACCATTTCTCTTGCCTTTGTGTGTCCGGACAGTTTTTTGTGCGATTACATAATGAGAGTTGTGGAAAGTCAGTATCAGATCTGTAAATGTAAATGCATTGGAAATGTCGCTAGTCGGTTAACGGATCTAGCAAGAGAAGTTTAAAAATATTTGATTTGCTGCCAGATGGAGAAAACAGTACCGAGGTCAGAAGCTGGGTAAGAATGTAAAAGAAGAAAAAGATGCCTCATTAAGTGCAGAGACAGTTAATTAATGCGAATACTTTAATATGAACACTTCAGGCAATTTCTGCTGCATGCTTCAGTAAATTTAGTCAAAACAAACTTCTCTGCTGTGTAAGCTGGCTGTATTTTTTTCTTTTGTTGGGTTTTCAGCCTTCTTGTGTGTGTGTGTGTGTGTGTACGACTGTGTCATACAATTCTGCTGCAAGTAAGATGGACACGTCTGCAGGAAAGTCTGCTCCGTTCCAGGAAAAAACAACAATAGCGTATGTGCTGGTGAATGTACCTTAAAGTTGATCTGCTGTGCTAGTTGCTGAGCCTGAGGGTCCACAGGCTGGCGCTCGCTGTTGGGCGTCAGTGGCTGCAGAGCTGTACGCATCGAGCAACCGCACATCTCGCAACAGAAGTCCTGAGACCTGAAAGCACATTTCCGAGAACAGAAAACGTGGATGGATTAGTGGTTCCACCTACGACATCCATGTTATTTGGAAGAAAACAAAACAAAAATGGTTATTTCAGGGAGATATTGGTCATCAAGATCACCACATCTTCTCTTTTCATCCGCATGCCCAAGTTCTCACATCTGCGCCAAACTATTTATACCGGATTTGTTGCAAATTTCATAATAGGTGGATGGAAATCTAATAACAAAAAGCTTTGAAGAAACGCGTGCAATCCACTATATACAGTATCAATGAGAGAAATGATGGTCCACTGGACCGCAAACGTCAGTTCAATCAGCCCAAAAGCTCCAAAGTTGCTGATATGATGAACCAAAAGGTCAGGCTTCTCAAATTCTCTGGTGAGAATCTGACTCGAGAAACAATTTCAGTGGTGAGACCATGGCTGGGGTTGGGTGTTTCAATCTCAAGCTCCCAACATCTTCCATCAAATCATCATGCTCTTGTTATAAGACATTATCGTTTCCATAGTAACTTACACAGCGACTTTAGAACTCTGCTTTGATTTACATGACTCGGAGCTTTCGCTGCACTCCTAGACATAAAAAAAAAAAAAAAAACCCGACAAAGAACCTGAAACATAATCTTAATGGTGAATTGGAAGATTTAAGGCGATGGCTGAAAGCCAAAATGCAAAAAAGACAACAGTAGGACAGATAAGGAGTGTTAAAAATGTATACATGGCTCAAAAACGTGCACACATTTCAACTAGGTGTTCTCTCACCACCCGAACTCGTCCAATCTCTAGGTGTTAATTGCATGGATTTTTGCTGAAGACTTTCATCTTGATGTGTTAATAGCTGATCCGTCTTCATCTACTTATGTTGCTTCAAACTTTTCTTTTAACTCTAGCTCCTTTGGGAAAAAATAAATAAATAAAATAAATAAATAAATAAATATATATATATAGAAACGCTGCGTGCCCACACATGCTGGATTCAGAGGCTCTCTGATAATGACTCGAATCTCTCAAGGTTCGGTACAGATCCTTAACATATGTGCTGCACTGTAAGAAAGGGAAAAGCCGACATGGGGGCCGAAGAGCCTTTATTAGAACGCACTCGCTGCGTGTCATGCACCGGCGTTTTATTAACCGTGAACTTCTTGTGATTCAGTACTCCGAGATTGTGCTACTGGATTTGCTTCCTGTACAAACCAATGGGTGGCTGGTTCTTTATATTCTTTGAAACTTTATCTTAATGATTTGATTCTTATATTTTTACTGTATTATTGTATGTTCCTGTAATACTCAATTCCTACATCGGTGCTCAACGTCACCCGCCCGTCATGTGTAAAGCCAGCCAACTGCATCTTTTTACAAACTGCTTCTTAAAGGAACGTACTATCTGCCCTCTTCCGCATACATGAGCTCGGAGATTGGCTAGTGTTGCTGTGATTGACAGGGGAGAGAGAGTATCGACATTGCTCCCACCTAGAGAACACGGCCGATTTTGCTACCCTTGGCTCCAACGATGTTGGGATTTGAACTGGGTTTGGATCTCCCAACAATAGGGCCAATGATTTACAGCTGCACCCCTCAGGAGGACTATAGTGTTATCTTAAAGGAGTACATTGACCAAAAAAAAAAAAAAAAAAAAAAAACCCTTTTCCTTACCCCAAACACGTATTCAAAGTTAGTTTCTTTAGTTTAGCACTAGAGCTTCAAAGTTACAAAGAGCTCCAGTTCAAACCACTTCAGACAATATGATCTATACCTTTAATAATGTATGATGTTCATACTACACACTCTATGTGCTATGTGACTGTGAGAGAAGGAAACTTTGATCTGCTTTGCCCTACAACTGACAAAGGGAATACATTGTTATGTATCAAATAAAGTCAGTCAGTAAACATCTATGCACTGGATTTCAGAGAGAGAGAAATAAATGGTTTCTTACCTCTTGGCCAGGGCTTTCCTTTCTTCAGGAGTGTAATCCAGTGATCCTATAGCTCCCTCTCCTTTAGTCGGCATAAACCCTATAATCGCTATTAAAGCTGTCCGGACTGAAACACACACACATACGAAGTAAAAGTCATGACACAAGGATGGAAAATCTGTCAAACTGTATTAGATGAGGACATAACAGGACGGACGATTGCTCCCAGAAGACAACACGCAACGCTGCATGTGGCGTTACATAACGGCCTGTGATGCTGTGCTTTCTGTCTCAAACGTGATTCTGAGAACAGCGTCGTGTCTGGATGGGTTCCAACACTGGCTCTCAAGAATGGGGTGAAGCAAAGCCAAGGGGTTCTGTGATTTGATTAGATTTTTCAGTTACAGTGGTGGAAATCACACTCCTGTAACTAATACAACGGCAGCATGTTATTCTGCTTATACCACAGCGATCTACCAACGATTACAAGGTTTTATTTACTAATGAAGGACACATCATGCATTTTAACCTTTTATGGTTACATTTAATGTTAAGGAACGTCAGTGAGACAAGCTATTGTTGCTGTTTAGTGTTCAGAAGCTATACGGGTTTTTTTTTGGTAGACTGAAGGCATGTGTGTTTGAAATCAAAAGATAAATCTAAGAAGAAAGTTTAGAATTCTGGCGTTTATCCTGATATTTATATACGTACATGTGTTAGACGACATAGAACGCAACACATTTTGTATCAGACCACGAAATTTGGAGGTGGAACACGTGACTGACAGGCATTTCCTGTTGCCCAGGTGTGTCCTGTTAGATTGATTGTTTAAACGATAAATAGCTCTGAACATCTACTCTTGGTTTTAGCCTTCGGATTCACCTGTGAAGACTGCATTTACTGTTAAAAAAAGGATAAACCAACATGAAGATCAAAGAGCTTCAGTACTCTCTATGGGAGGAAGGCAAGCCATTTTGAAGCTGAGAAAAGAAGGAAAAAAAAATATATATCAGTCATTTGATGTACTGAAGCCGTACGTCGATTGAATTTTGTTGGCGGTGCCTCTACTGCCTTGTATGGACATTTTCACACCGGCTACACAGTCCACTGAAAACAGTCTGCATTAAATCAGGGGTCGAGAACCTATGGCTCTTTCAGTGGCTCAGCGGCAGGAAAAACAATAGGAATCACGAAAGCTAGTGTGTCAATTAAAATGACATTGTAAAATATTACATAATTCATAATCGATGCCTGTTTGTCATGTAAAAACAACAACCTGTTGCGCAACAAGCTCAAATTCCACTGGACAATATGGAGCAGAGCAGTAATTTCCCGGTCTAATTCATAAATCATCTGAAAACTACATAGCCAGTCTGTTTTCATTTTTTTAAACAAAGTTGAAATAGCTAAAAGAAAAAAAAAAAAAAAAGAAAAGAAAAAAAAAAAAAAGACGACAAGTATCGTTATTTCCAGTCCGAACGGACAGATGAATTTGTATATTTGGAAGTCACATTAATGCTAAGTAGTGTTCAACCTACTCTTACTTATGTACTGCATCGTGTATTGATTTACCATTTGATGAAACGATCATAATTGATTTAAACGACGTCCAAGTGCCACCTACAGGCCTATTAGGTGAAGTGCAGGCTGTTAGGTCAAGAACATGCAAAATGTCAAATGGCCTTTATTACATTACCACTTTTGATAAGTATGCAATACTAGTACAAGATAATAACTAGAACAATATTATCTGGCTCTTTAAAGTAAAAAAAAAAAAAAAAGAAGAACTTTTTTTTGGCTTTTATGGCTCTGCCAGCTGAAAAGGTTCTCGACCTCTGCGTTAAATGACTGAACAGCATGGTACTTCAGAGAGATAAATGCTTCCCGTGTAGCCTTAAAGCAATACGGCCTCCTAAGAGAAAACCTCACCATATCAATGTTTGTCTGTTCACCTGAAGTGAATGGGTTTAATCCAAACCTCAATAACTCAAAAACAAGTAAGCCTACCATACATGTACTTTTTGTCAGTGGAATGTTCAGGAATAAAATGGCTCGAACAGACAAAATATTACTACATGTAAATATTACTCGTGAAATAAATCTGTTCTGAGGGTCGTGAAATTTATTTTACAGTTACAGGGATCCCTGGCTACAAAATGTTTAAGAACCACTGAGCTACAACACCTTTAGTGCTGAAAGTGAAGCTGCTCTGGGTGATGAGATGATGGGAGTTAGATAAGGGGCGGGAAAAAAAACAAAAACAAAAAAACAAAACAAAACAAAAAAAAAACAAAAACAAACAAAAAAAAAACCACTAACGACTTGTCAATGGGGGCAGTATTGCAACTGCTTCCTTCAGCCGGAACCCTGTAGAAATCCACACTGGTGATTCAGTACGAAAGAACTGATAAAAGTGATCTGGGAAATGTGCAAATGTTTAGGCACCCATTTATTTATACCCAAAGTATAATATATATACCCAAAGTATTTATATATTTATTTTTAAATACATTTTTCTACAAAGACTAATTGCACTTTATGTTTGATGAACTTAAAAGAGTAGGTGGGCGGGAACATGTGAAATTGTAGCCTGTGCAAAAGTTTGGACACCTTAATAAGTTAGTACTTAGTAACACCCCTTTGACAGCTTGAAAATGCTGTATTGTAGCCAGCTACGAGTCTTCATTCATTACTCCTGTTCAATTTTCACACTCTCTTCCTTACTCTTAGGTGATATCCTGATAATTCTACCCGAGGCGAATCTCCTTCCTCGTCTCTACTCGCAGCTCCAGAATGCATCGATGCAAAGATATAAAAAGAAATCTAATGAGTCGTGTCGAAAAAACCAAGACAACTACCATAAAGCTAGCAATACAAATAAAGCTAGTTGATGCCGAATCTGTTACGCAGACAGATAATGCAGACAGACAGATCCTTCGAACATAATGCGATTAAAAATTTGCTTCACAAGTCCTTTAATCTAGTTCAGAGCTACATCATCTCGAAAAATAAATCCGCACTTAATAACTTCCAATAAACTGCGTGGATCCTGAAGGCTCATGTCAGCACAATTTACAAAAAAAAAAAAAAAAAAAAAACTTAAAAAGGTACAAAGAGGACTTTAAGGCTTCGGTGTATGCGAGTTGATCAATCGTTGCTATTTTAATGCTTAGTTCCATATCCATTGCAGTTTATTCCTTAATTTTCTAGTATATGGTTTCTCATTTAAACAGGGCTTGTCTGGGGTGAAGAACTGTTTTTTTCCCCCCGGGACAGATCTGAGCATTTTGAGTAGCAATATGAGGTCTTATCACCTGAAGACATTTTCTCCCTAATTTAGTCTTCGCCAATTCCCACCCTCCGTTCAGCTCTCTCCAATCAGACGACATCGAACAATTCTGGATTTGAACTCACAACCTCCTGATAATAGGACGAATGCTGCTTTTGATTGAATTCTGGTGCCCATTTCAGGAAAACAGTTTAAATCAGGATGTTTTAATAGCTGAAACAGTATCTTCGATGCCCAGTTTAAACGACTCTCTACATCACCCCGATTCTGTATTTCAATTTTTGTTTTCAATCAGGATGTTTTAATAGCTGAAACAGTATCTTCGATGCCCAGTTTAAACGACTCTCTACATCACCCCGATTCTGTATTTCAATTTTTGTTTTCAATTAGGAACGAACGGAAAGGAAAGCGTGCTGATAGAACAATCTGGAAGACGCCAGTGCCACAAGGACATTAGCGTAACGACTTCATTTACATTCAAATGAACCCTTTAATCCCTCATTTGCTCCGCGTACCCAGTGGGCACGGAGGACTGGTGCTTTGTTTAATGAAGTGTGTTGTGTGTGTGTGTGGGGTTCATGGTCTCTGTGGTACCCACTGCTCCAGGACGGTTGCCAGGTCTCGGGGTGATGCCCAGATATGCTCAGGCAGATCTTCTTCCCGACTTCAAACCTCCCGTTGGGCTGCGGAAAGAGGATTTCGGCGCTGATTAAAATAATTAAGGATTAGGAATATGTGGCAGTATGAGCATAAGCTGGAAAGATAACGTGATGGGGGGAAATGATACATATTGATTGCTGAACATGAAGAGGAGAAGGTAAAACAGTGTGGGAGAGGAACAGGACGACGAGCAGCACATCCTATGACAAACGTCTACATTTCAAGCGAGGGAATAATAAATCAACAAGCGTTTTTACGCGCTCATAAACAAGCCCCAACGTTTCAGCAGTCAGCTTTACATCTGCCACTGTATCAGGCTGTCAGTTAGAGCCTTTGATCGAGTCCTTTCTTTTGCCGCTAACTCCATCTATTGCTCCAGAGAGAACAAAAAACTGAGATGGAGAGATGAGACAAGAGCTCAAAGAGAAAGTTGCGCTTTTATTAAAAAAAAAAAAAAAAAAAAAAAAATTTTTTTTAAAAATGCGTGAGGAGAATTTAGAAACTTGCATTAAGTTAGTGAAAGCTGGTATCTAACTAACAGCACTAGTAGTTTCCTAATATGAACATCCAGCTGGATCGGATGGGATTAATTTTCTGACTTTTTGGTAGCCACACCGATAGTTTTTCCCGGTTGCGTCCTTTGCGAAAGCGACTGAGGGTCTGCGGTCATTCTACAGTACAGGAGCGGCCTCTAGAGGCGAAATAAAAACTACCACTGACAAATTTTGTTGTGTTATTTGAAGTGTTTTTTTTTTAATTTTTATTATTATTATTCATTTTGGAGGTCTCTTTTTATTTGTTATTTGGAGTCTTACTTTTGTTCAGTTTGGATATACGGTGCTCGCCACTAATATTGGCACCCTCGGTAAATATGAGCAAAGGAGGCTGTGAAAAACTGTCTTTATTGTTGAACCTTTTGATCTTTTGTTTAAAAAAAAAATCCACAAAAATACTCTGCTCTCATGGATATCAAACAATTGCAAACACAACACAGGTTTATAAAAATATACATCTTTGTTAAATATAGGTGTGCACAATTATTGTCACCCTTTTAGTAAATACTCTGTGACTTACTCTCTTTACCAAGATAACAGCTCTGAGTCTTCTCCTATAATGCCTGATGAGGTTGGAGAATACATGGCGAGGGATCTGAGAC
>JANDJT010000196.1:0-12906 GCA_024331685.1 Stegophilus panzeri | reverse complement strand
GCTCCCGATGGCAAGTTAGCGCCTTGCATGGCAGCTCTGCTACCATTGGTGTGCGAGTGTGTGTGTGAATGGGTGAAGGAGACACAGTATAAAGCGCTTTGGATAAAAGCGCTATATAAGTGCAGACCATTTACCATTTAGAACTCAGAACACACATTTCTGAGTGAGACTCACACACGGAGTGATCTCTCCGCCGAACAAACACTGGAGAGAGAGAGACAGGGAAGGATATAAGATATAATGAATAACGTCAGTAAGAAAGAAAGAAAGAAGACAAGGAAAGACAGAAAAAGAAAGAAATGATAATGTAAGAAAGAAAAAAATTAAAGGAAAGAAAGAAAAGAAAGAAAGGACACAGGGAATGACAAAAAGAAAAAATTATAATATAAAAAAGAAAGAAAGAAAAAGAAAGGACACAGGGAATGACAAAGAAAAAATTATAATATAAAAAAGAAAGAAAGAAAAAGAAAGGGACAGAAAAGAAACAAATGGAAAGAAAGAAAGGAGATAAAGAAAGAAAGAAAGTAAAAGAAAGAAAGAACACAGACAGAAAGAAAGACAGAAAGAAAAAAGAAATGATAATGTAAGAAAGAAAGACAGAAAGAAAAAGAAAAACAAGAAATGATAATGTAAGAAAGGAAGACAGAAAGAAAAAGAAAAACAAGAAATGATAATGTAAGAAAGAAGGAAATGAGAAAGACAGAATGAAAGAAAAAGAAAAAGAAAAAGAGAAGGAAAGAAAAAATAATAATAATGACGAAAGTGACAAAAAGAAAGAAATTTTTACTCCAAGTAAATAATTGAGTGGCAAAAATGTTCAGGCTCTTCTGTGATACATGGACACTTAAAGTGTGTGTGTGTGTGTGTGTGTGTGTGTGTGTGTGTGTGTGTGTGTGTGTGTGTGTATGAGCGTGCGTGTGGTGTCTATACCCTGTTCCTCATTACAGAGAACATTCTCTGCTCCAGCTCTGTGGTCTACAGCAGCATCCTCCAGCTCCACATCTTATACAGTCTCTACACTGCTGATGAAAAGTCACAAGAAGATGGAGAGAGACAGAAAACTGAACCTGCTCTGGTTCTCGCGCAGCAGGAGCCCATTATGGATGCCGCTACATGTGCGAGGCATGCTGGGTAATGAGCACCTAGAGACAAGTTTGACAGGCTTTGATCGGCAGGCAACAAGTGAGACAGAAAGAGAACGAGAAAGAAAAAAAGAAAAAGGATAAGAAAAGAAAAGAAAAAAAAAAAAAAAAAAAGAGTGAGAAGGGCCGAGAGGATTGGAAATGGACTGATGAGGACGGACTGGCACAGGAACACCAGTGCAGCTGCAGAGGAGTGGAGAGCGCGGTGATGGACTGACACAGACGTGTCTATAAAGAGCTCACGTCACCTCTGAGTCCCAATCGACCTCCCACTGAGAGCTGACACGTGGAGGTGGGATGAGCTGAAGTACTGCACATACGTCCTAAAAAGTACTGCAGCGACTTAACACTAAGGAAGAAGATCAGAAATGTAGAGGAAACGTGTGTTTTCACGCAAAACGGAAGGATTGTTCTGAAGATCAAGATCATCATCATCAAGACTATTCATGTCTATTTCAGCAACTTCGGAAAGCGATCTTATCACTCTTTTATAAAACGGTTGAGAGTAAAAAAAAAAATAATAATAATAATTCTTCAATTTAACCACAACAACTTGAAAGAAATTATAATGAAATAAACAAAGAAAGAAAGAAATGACAGGAAGGACGGAAAGAGGGAAACAAAGAAATGAGCGAAAGAAAGAAAGAATGAAATCCGAGAAATCAGAGAAGAAAGAAAGAAATGACAGGAAGGAAGGAAGGAAGGAAGGAAGGAAGGAAGGAGGAAAATGAAGAAATTAAAGAAAGGAAGAAAAAGAAAGAAAATAAAGAAATGACAGGAAGGAAGGAAGCAAGGAAGGAAACAAAGAAATGAGAGAAAGGAAGAAAGAAGAAAAAAAAAAGAAAAAGAAAGGAAGGAAAGAGGGAAACGAAGAAATGAGAGAGAGAAAGAAAGAAAGAAAAAGAAAGAAAGGATGGAAGGAGGGAAATGAAGAATTGAGAGAAAGGAAGAAAGAATAACAAGAGAAAGAAAGAAAAAGAAAGAGGGAAACGAAGGAATGAGAGAAAGGAAGAAATAAGAAAAAGGAAGAAATAAAGAAAGAAAGGAGGGAAAGAGGGAAATGAAATGAGAGAAAAAGAATAAATGAGAGAGAAAGGTAAGAAAGAAAGAAAGAAATCAGAGAAAGAAAGAAAGCAAGAAAGGGGGGGAAGAAAAATGAGAGAAAGGAAGGAAGGAAGGAGGAAAATGAAGAAATTAGAGAAAGGAAGAAAAAGGAAGAAAATAAAGAAATGACGGGAAGGAAGGAAGGAGGGAAACAAAGAAATGAGAGAGAAAGAAAAAGAATGAAAGAAAGGATGGAAGGAGGGAAACGAAGGAATGAGAGAAAGGAAAGAAAGAAAGAAAGAAAGCAAGAAAGGGGGGAAAGAAAGAAATGAGACAAGTAAAGCCAGAGAAGGAAAGAAAAATGAAATGATAACGTGAGAAAGAAAGAACCACAACAACTGGCCAGTGATTGAGTCAGCAAGAGGACTAATGTATGTGAAAGCAATTTGCAATCACGAGGCTCAAAACAGGACCTGAAACATCTGTACAGCTGTCCTTCGACATTATGCAGCTGTTCCAAATTAGCATCTCCCGCTCTTGGTTTCAGTCCGGTGGCCCAGGGTTAATGCAGCTCGGCACAGTACCGTTCGCCTGATGGGTTTTCACGGCCACGGTACACCCTAAATCCCCAAGTGCTTGCACCATGCCTTAAAAGCTGCTAGTTCAGTCGAAGCCAGTGCTCTCGTCACTCACAATATCTCTCAAGCTTGTTTTGCTCCTGTTGTGCCAAGTTGTCTTTGTGAGTAATCGCTCGTAATCGAGGCGATAAAACATGCGCGAGACCGAGCGGCGGACGTAGGAGGCGTCGCTCGGCCTCTCGCAGGAGATGACAGGAAGAGACAGGTGCAGTCGCCGTGGGTTATGAAGAGAAGTGTGTGAACTCTCGACCCATTCCTTAGAGACGCAAGGCTGTCCCTGCTAATCCTGTGATATACCATGACAGCTAAGTCGTTGCCTAACCTGCTGCCTCTACCCCTCGCTGAAGGTATGCTTCCATCCCAATTTGAAAGGCATGTCAAACAGAACAGCTACCCAGAGTGCAAATGTGTGCGCCTAGGGGGAATGTTCTGCAAGGTCGGCAAATGCAAAGCGCAGCAGCGTAAACTGGAGAACAATCACCATCAACACAACTGACAGGTCCAGCAGACGAGGAGAGGACAGAGGTGCTTGGACCAATAACTTGGGAAATTACAGTGCTGTGTGGAACAAAACAGCTTACGTAACTCTTCAAAGGACATCCAAGAAACAAGCTAGTTCCTGTTCTCACTTACATTATCCATTATGAAATACACTACGAAAATATTTTTTTCTGTGCAGTATATACTTTTTTTGTCAACTCATCTTCATTTAAATCTTTCAACGGTGTACTGGCCCTTTAATTCAGCTCGAGCAGCGCGGCAAAAGACATTTAGACTCGACGCTGAAACTCCCGCTTCACTGCTGCAGCGTCTGGTGTAAAATTCTAGCAGTTCAGAGATTACAAACTGCAGTTTTGTCGTCATTCCACGCGAGAGACATCATCTTTACACGTAGCACGAAAGCTAGGTGTTTTGATTGACAGAATATAATCGGCCCCGATCATCGGATGTTCCTAAACTATCGGCCGATGGCCCATAGCGTGAAAAATAGCCTTTATCTGCCTATACCGATTATTAGCCGATACATCGGTACATCTCTGGTATTAATACAGACTATGCAGGTCACGGGATTCAGAAAAGAGAACCACATCACCGAGCTGCTTTGTGTAGCTGATCAACAGCGTTGACGTTAGACAATTTCTAAAAATAAAAAATTAAATAAAACGCCCGAATAGATAATATGCTGTTATGTTTTTCCACTGTTAATTCCACATTATTTCCGAGTCGACCGATTGATCGGCGCCCATAACTGATTGCCGGAACTATCAGTTATCGGCAAAAATCCACACCGATAGCTGATCCCGGTTGCATCCGTCACGAGAGCGGCCGAGGAGGATCCGCTGTCGTTCTACAGTACGAGAGCGGCCTCTAGAGGCGGAATAAAAACTATCTATCGCTGACCAATTTTGTTGTGTTATTTGAAGTGTTTTTTATTTTATTTTGGATGTCTCTATTTTTATTTGTTACTTTTTGGTTCAGTTTGGATGTATATCTTGTATTTACTTTAATATTTTATTCAAAGTTAATATGGATTAATAATAAAGTTCAGCAATATTTTATTTTGAGCGTTATGTTTTCATTCTGTATCAATTGTAAAAAAAAAAAAAAAAAAAACTATCGTTGATTAATCGGTTATCGGCAGGTAGGTACGGCCCGGGTTTATCGGTAGCGGTAAAATCCACTATGGATCGTCCTCGAACTTCTATGATAAACAGTGTGCAGAACAATACATTTCCACACAGGCCTACTTGGAAATGGATAACTTTTTTGCTTCGAAAAATAACATTATCATTTAAAAACTGTATTTTGTGTTTACTCAGGTTGTTTTTAATCTTACATTTTGTTTGAAATTTCTGAAACTATTTAGTACAAGAAGAAATCAGGATGGGGGCAAATACTTTTTCAGAGCACTGTATAAAAATACATCTAAAACCAAGTCAACATGTTGAACGCAGGCTTCAACAGACGGCTTTTATATTTGATGTGTGATAATTATCTGAATACATGAACAAGACGACCTATACGAATGCGTCTTTTACGGGATATTAGTGAACATGAGATTTGTGAATTCCAACGGGCAAAAAGACGATCTTTTATTCGATTAAATTTTTCTTTTCTAAATGAAAATGTTTGAGCCGAATGTAAAAACAGTCTACCATGGTTTATATAACAGCCTGAGAAGTGACCCAGCTGTCTGTGTACCGGACCGCACGTTCAACAGGTGCTCGGTTCTCTTATGAATAACTTGCATGACCTTGTATCCTCCTCTAGTAGTAATAATAATAATAATAATAATAATAATAATAATAATAATTCTAATAATAATACTTATATTCCACCTATGAGAAAAAAAAAAAATATATATATATATTTATTTATTTGTTTATTTCAAGATGAACTCTAATAACACTATCATTGGATTATGGCTAGAAAATAAATATGCACCAAGATTATAAGGGGGGAAGGAGGAATTAATTTTCACCCCTGCAAAATGCACAAAGGAACAAAACAACAATAGGAAAATCGAAAAAGATTAACCTATGATTCATGTTTTTTTTTCTTTCCTTTGACTGTGAAATTTGAATACATTTATTTGTTAAATTACATCATTATACTCTACAACACTGTTGAACTCTCCATCCAGATTGAGGTTACGTCCATATTAATCCAGATGGATCTGAAAACTGCATTTCGTTTACCAAAAACCGCTCGTCGACACTGAAACGTCTGAAAGTGCTTACATCCCTATACTGCGCATGCGTTAAAGTGCACCTATTACGGTTTTTCAAATATTACCTTTCAGGTAGTGTATTATAGAGCAGTTCGTGAATGTAAAAAGTCTGCAAAGTTTCAAAAATCAAAGCGCACGACAAAACGGGGAGTTATTGACTCCCAAAAGAAACGAGTCGTTAGTGATTCCAGACTTTACTTCCTGTACTAACCTACGTAGGTCTGTAACCAAAAGTCCCGACTCTGGTCTTCATCGGCTGCTCGCGAACAGACGGGGCTGAAACTCGTTACGGTAGTGGGCGTTTCCCTTTTGAAACAAGCTGACAGCAGTAGACCAATCACAACAATCTGGGACATTTGACCAATCAGAGCAGAGTATGCTCTCTGAAAGGAGGAGTCTAGAACGAATCCTTTAAAACGGATCATTTAACGAGTCGTTTATGACACTGGGAAAAAAATGGCAATGATGCAATTTAAATTATGAGCAAATTAAAGCGTTTGTTGTTTTAAAGCAATTAAAGCAAATTAGCGTGTTGATGAATTTTCTAACAGCAGCGCAGACAGTAATATTGACTGAATGAATGCGCTCGTTGTAGCATGTGCCACATAATCAAAGACCGATTAAGAAAAAGCCAAGACATAGCCTACTGTATGTATAAATCATCTATGTGGTGGCGTTTTCTGTCAGAAGACGTTTATTCAACATTTACGGAAGGAGTCTCTGATGTCAGCGCTTTGGAACAGGCTTTGCACAATACATTGTTTTGATAGTTTTTTTTTTTTTTTTTATATAATATGGCAAGGTGTGTGTTTTTTTAAGACATCGACCAATTAACCGGTTTTGCCGATCCACAACCATACTGATAGTTTTTCCCGCTTGCGTACGGTGCGGGAGCGGCTGAGGAGACTCAGCTGTCGTTCTACATTACGAGAGCGGCCTCTAGAGGCGAAACAAATACTATCGCTGACAAATTTTGTTGCGTTATTTGAAGTCTTTCTTTTATTCATTTTGGATGTCTGTTTTTATTTATTATTTGGAGTGTTACTTGTATGTATGTATGCATGCATGCATGTATGTATGTATATCTTTTTTTTTTTTTACTTTACTATATATTAATATTTATTTCATCAAAAAAAAGTACAGTATATTTTCACTGTACAGTCAGAATTATTTATTTCTGTAATAAAGTTCAGCAATATTCTTTGACTGTTATATTTTCATTCAATATTGATTTTAAAAACTAATTGGTCGATTAATCGGTTATTGACAGGTAACTTAGTTATCGATATCTGTAAAATCCACTATCGGTCGACCTCCAATTTATTTGTCGTCGACTTTAACAGTGAAAAAGCAGCTGTAATATAAGTGGTACTAACGTAAATGTATGTTTATAAATCTGTTTTATTCTACTTGTACTTGTATAAATGTGCTTTCCAAATAAAAATCAACTAAACTAGTTTTTGCAGACGTTTCGTAGCATGAAACGTAACGTATAAAAGTACGACATGTCATCCTTTAATAAAGAAGACATGTAACAGTTGACATTTTGCTGTCGTGTAAGCAGAATAAAACACTTTCAGACAATTTTGGGGTGAGGGGAGTAACATAGCATTACATCACATCAGATTAGATTAGATTAGATTAGATTAGATTAGATTAGATTCAATTGTATTTTGCAGTATCATGCTATACTGAATTATTACTAAAAGTAGAAAGAAGGCATGAAGGCCTAATATAAATTAAATTATTACTCTGTAGCTTAAAGGAAGTCAAATATAAAAGTCCACATTAGGCCTTACTAAATTCAAATAAATGACAAACTCGGATATAACACGAAATCCGTGCCAAAGTCTAAATAATACCTTTAAAAGAAAACTCGAAAATAATTTTAAAATATTGTTTAAAAAATGCCATAATAATAAGTCATTATTGTGTTTTTCCTCTTCCTGGTATTTGAGCACAGCTTAAGCGACCTGCTTGCCTACATTCCAGCTATCTATCTTAATGATTAGAAGATTATAACCCGTAAACAAAGTGAAATACTCAGGACTAAATTTAAAAAAATATATATATATTTTAAAAGCCTGAGCTTAAAGTAAACATACTGACTCGTTAGCCTGCTTGCTAACCTTAAACCAGGCTAAAATGACAATATCATTTATATTTTACATTTAGTAAATAATCCTCAGTTCGGTGTCTTACCCGGGCTCTTCAGGTTGTATTTCCCCTCCATCCTGACACGCACACAAAGGACAAAATTAAAACTGAAAAACAAAGAAAAAACGATGGTTATGGTGCTCTAAACTCACAGCAGGAAGCTAGCTTTTAACGTTAGGCAGCTAGCAGCTTTGGCCTCGCTGCGACCTACAGTTTGTGTTTATTATGCGCTGATTAGCCTGTTAGCTTCACAGCCGTGCTGTGTGTAAACCCTGGAAGCTGCGGTGTGTGCAATCTGACGTGGCAGAGGCTCATCCGCGGTGACAAACTGAAATTCTGCCCCGTTTCCTATTCCTAAATAAGCGCTAGTAAAACCGAAAGCAGGAACAAACTTAGAGCTTTTGAATGGCAAAACTTTATTTAAATGCACATCTAAGCACCACAGAAATGAACATTGTAGTTTCAGAGCTTTTGTTTGTTTATTTATTTATTTATTTATTTATTTTGTGCATGTCCGCTATATTGTTAAATGATAATATATCTAATGGAGGAAAATCCAGCTTTCGAGACAGTGTCAATTTAATTTGAATCATTTCGATGACTCATGCTGTACTTGTCATTTGTTCGTCCAATTAAATGCTTTCTATTACGTGTATGTCCCGCCCCCGGGGGCTGGGCCTTGCTCTACAATAGCAGCGTGTTAACAGTGAACATTCGTAGTGAAGACACAGCTTGTAATGGCCCACCTACAACCTTGAAATTTCAACTCGTTGACTAGCTTATTCTCCTCAACTACCCACTGTTTCTCTGTTTACAGAGTGACGTCAAATCTGGGTACTGTCGTAATATACTCTGTACATATCGCTTGCATATATTTATGACTAATACGTGCATGTGTTAATAGTTTCTCTATTATAACAAAGTATATTTACCATTCATCTTGTTATCTACTCAGTAGCTACTACACATATACATTGTCCATAGATGTATATCGATGTATATCCATTTGCTATACCGCGTACCATACACAGGGTTGCCAGGGGAGCCGGTAGCCTATCCCATGAAACCCGGGACACCCTGGACAGGGTGCCAACCCTTCACAGGGTACAATCACACAGTACAGACAATTTGGAAACGCCGATCAGCCTACAACACATGTCTTTGGACTTGGGGAGTAACCGGAGGAAACCCCTGAAGCATGGGGAGAGCATGGGGAGAGCATGCATGAAGGGCAGAGGCGGGATTCGAACCCCTCAACTCCAGATGTGCGAGGCAAACTTGCTAACCACAAGCCACCATGCCCCCTCTTTAAATTTGCACTTCTGGTAGATACTAAACTGCATTTCATTGCTGAGTACCTGTACTATGTAATGCCCATAAAGTTGTTTGTTTGTTTGTTTGTTTGTATCTATCGATCTACGTTTGTTTGTTTCTATCTATCTATCTATCTATCTATCTATCCTTCTTTCCTTCTTTCTTTCTTTCTTTCTTTCTTAACTGCTTGTTCCTGGTCAGGGTCACGGTGAATCTGGAGCCTGGAATACTCCCCACCTGGGACACCAGTCCATCACAGGGAACCATGAACACAAACACACACACACAATTCCCTATGGCACTTTTACCACTGGTGACTCCTTTAACGACTCTGTGCTCGAATTGAATTCTTGCTTACAATCAGTGATGACTGATTGTAAATGTGAATAAAAAGAGCTATATTATTATATTGCCTTATTTCCACACTATATGCAGAGTTATGGAGTTGCATTCTAATGCAAAAGTCAAGTACTCTACTATTTTCCTGCTTTAATCATTCATAAATGTCACACACTCATTCACATCTAGGGGTAATTTATCTTAATCAACCTACTGGAGCTGAGAGGAAACCAGAGAACCCAGAGGAAACCCACATGGACACGACACGACACGGGGAGAAACTACACAGACAGTAACCCGAGTTCCAGGGACCCTGGAGCTGCGAGGTGTCACGTCACCATGACGCCCCCTGCTGTGATTTCAGAAGTCGAACTTCACTGGCAGTATACTCAAGCCAAAAGCAAATGAAAAAAAACAAAACAAAACAACCCCACCAATGCATGAGCACGCTCCTGGATATGTCCTGTCCCCTGAGCTATGTTATTAAGATGAAAAGAAACCAGGTAATAATGTTGGCATTTGGAAGTTTCAAGGAAATGAAATGCAGAACTTATTCTTGCTGCATTCATCAGACAGAGAGAGAGAGACAGAGAAGGAGAAAGAGTGAGTATTTGATCAAAGCAGTGTAGTTGTGGAAGTGAAAACAGTGACACTGGTACATGTACTACTCAGGAAAGGCAGATTTAAGCAAGCAGAAAGAATGGATTTTGTATTATCTTTACATAAATAAACCTCCACACACACATCCCCTCTTCAATGACCAATCAGAATGGATTTCCAGTCTACTGTCTGACCATCAGCAGTTCCTTGTTAGTGTTTTGATGTAACATTAATTCTTGCATCCATTTTCTATACCGCTTATCCTACAGGGTCATGGGGAACCTGGAGCCTATCCCAGGGAGCATGGGGCACAAGGCGGGGTACACCCTGGACAGGGTGCCAATACATCACAGGACACAATGACATACACACTCACACACATATTCATTCACTACGGACACATCAGCGTACCATGCATGTCTTTGGACTGAAGGAGGAAACCGGAGTACCCAGAGGAAACCCCTGCAGCACGGGGAGAACATACAAACTCAGCACACACAGGGCAGCGGCGGGAATCAAACCCCCAACCATGGAGGTGTGAGGCGAACCTGCTAACCACCAAATAACCAGACAGCTCAACAAACACATAACAACAATCAGATACTGTTGTAACATTCACTTTGAATGACTGGACATAAAAATATGACATTCATATCAGAAAAAACTTTTCTCTCTAGACTTTTTTTTTTATCCCCCACTTATAATTGTTTCCTTCCAATTAAAGCGTAGCCAGTCCACTGTGGAAATGCAGAATTATTCTGTCGTTTACTTGTCAAATCTATATACGACCCACCAAAAATATACACCGCTCAGCCGGAACATTAACACCACTGACAGGTGAAGTGAATAACATTGATTATCTCCTTACACTGGCACCTGTCAAGGTGTGGGATATATTAGGTAGCAAACAAACAGTCATTTCTTAAAATGAACTGCTTATACTGAACTTCCAGAGGTGGATGGCTTCCTTATTGAATCTGGTTTCTATCCTTACAGAGATGCATTGCTTGAACTTCTTGAATGCAAGAAGAAAAAATAAATCTTGTTATTACGAATAAAGTATCTAAAGGGTCATCTCAGGAAGATTTTCCTTGCCACTGTCGCCTCTGGCTCGCTCATTAGGAATCCAAACACAGATTTGAATTTCTCAAAAACCTGTTTTGTGACAACTCCACTAAAATTTAATCCTACTTACTTAGTCCCTGGTGATTTTTACGTATTCTGATATTCATCCGCAGAAATCGGTCTCTTTCTCATGGAAATATGTATATTTGATACTGAAGAAAAGTCCCCTTTCACCACGCAAAGGCTTTAGACAGCCACGTTTAAAGCCTAATTTATGGGTACGAGACGGGACGTTTACTTTCTCCTGTGGTCTATTTGGTCAAACTGGACGAAGGTGATAAGGAATGATGGACTTTGTCATTGATTACAAATGTCTGGTCTGGTCTGAAGTTTCAGGGGTGGCTGAAGGACAAAGACAATTGATGGCACTTGTGCGTCTCATAACAAGTAGTTCATGAGTTTCTTGACGGAGCAGCGCTTTGTTTTTGCAGGCATATTTTTTACTTAGAATAAACCTCAAACCGATACGCCGAGTCCAAGCTGTCAGGTTCATTTGTCTTCATGCCTGTCTAGTTAATTAATTTTCAAAGAGGAATTACAGTTGAGATCATAAGTTTACATACGCCTTGCAGAATCTGCAAAATGTTAATAATGAATAAAATTTTTAAGAAATAAGAGGGATCATAGAAATTGCATTTTGTTTTTTATGTAGTCCTGTCCTGAATAATCTATTTCACAAAACCGATGTGTACACAAAGTCCACAAGACACAATGATAACTCAATTTACACAAATAAACCAGTTCAAAAGTTTACACACGCTTGATTATTAATCCCGTGTGTCGTTACCTGGATGATCAACGACTGTTTTTATGTTCTGTGATAGTTCCTCATGAGTCCCTTGTTTGTCCTGAGCAGTTAAACTGCACACTGTTCTTCAGAAAAATCCTCCAGGTCCTGCACATTCGTTACTTTTCCAGCATCTTCTGCATGTTTGAGATCTTTCCAACAGCGGCTATATGATGCTCAGATCCATCTTTTCAGACTGAGGACGACTAAAGGACTCGTACGACTATTACAGAAGGTGCAAATGTTCACTGATGCTCAAGAAGGCAACACGATACTGTATATTAAGAGCCAGGGGCGTGTAAACTTTTGAACAGGATAATCAGTAGAAATTGTTATTTTGTTTAAAGATCTTTTTTTTTTCTTCATATAGTACTGCCCTTCAGAAGCGACATAAGATATTTACATGTTTCCCAGAAGACAATATAATAACAATTTTACACCGATCATCCTGTTCAAAAGTTTACACCCCCTGGCTCTTAATGTATCGTGTTGCCTTCTTGAGCATCAGTGAATGTGTTCCATATTCAGGTGTGGGGAGTAACGGAATACATGTAACGGCGTTACATCATCAGGATACAAACAGCTGGTAAGACAGTGATCTTTTATTTATTTATTTATTCATTCGTTTATTTATGTATGTATTTATTTATTTAATTAAAACAAATCCAAACATTGAACATGTTTTTAAGCTCTATAATAAGCTCTAAATAAAAGTATTTTAGATCATATTGCTTTTCTCTGGACTTTATTCACATATGTGACCTTGTAATCCAAAAATAATCCGAGGGAGAAAGAGGGGGAGAGAAAGAGAGAAGAAGAGAGAGGGAGCGGGAGAGAGAGGGAGGGAGAGAGAGGGAGAGAGAGGGGGAGGGAGAGAGAGAGAGGGGGAGGGAGAGAGAGAGGGAGAGAGAGAGAGGGGAGAGAGGGAGAGAGAGATGGGGAAAGAGAGAGAGGGGGAGAGAGAGAGGGAGAGAGAGAGGGAGGGGGAGAGGGAGAGGGAGAGAGAGAGGGAGGGGGAGAGAGAGAGGG
>JANDJT010000195.1:250205-260403 GCA_024331685.1 Stegophilus panzeri | reverse complement strand
GATTTATATGAAGTCTGTTTGGCCTTAGAAGCAGCCGTAGTCCCAGCAATCTGGAATTGGAGTAGATGAGAGCTCCACGAGAGCTCCTCTTCCCTTTCTAAATCCAGCTTGCTCATCCAGCAGTTCTCGTTCCATGTACGGTTGTATTCTTCTTTGTATGATCTTCAGCATGATCTTGCTGGCATGTGATCTCAAGGCTGTTGTGTGGGAGTTTGAGCGGTACTTTGCATCCCCCATCTTTGGGATAGGTACAAATATGGATCTCTTCCAGTCTTTTGGCATTACATCTTCTTCCAGATCTGCTGACAAACAGCTGTCAATACTTTGATCGTGGCATCATCTGTTGTTCCTACTAGTTCAATTGGTATTCCATCAGTTCCAGCTGCTTTTCGTTTTGCCGTGACTTTCAATGACCATCTAACTTCACTTTCCATAATATCAGGCTCCAACTCACAGGTTTCATCTTCAAATCTCTCTGTCATGTTTTCTTCTTCCTTGTACAAATATTCTGTATATTCTTTCCATCTTCTTTTAATATCATCCCCATCCATAAGATTCTTTCCTTGTTTGTCCATCAATGTTCCAATCCATGGGCAGAATTTTGAAAGAAATTAGACTTCTTAAAGAAGTCTTGTTCTGTCTCTCTGATTATTATCCTCCATCTCTTGGCATTCTTGCTGTAGATATTTTTCTTCATCCGTCCTCGCCTTGTGCTGGAATTCGGCATTTAGCCTGGTGAATGTATTTCTGTCTCCAATAGCCTTCAAGCCTTCCAATAGCTTTCTTCTTCGATCGACTATTGTCAGCGCTTCATTGGAGAGCCAATCCGCCTTCTTCTTACGCCTCACTTGTGGAATGCTCTTCTTGGCTTCTTGGAGAACTATATCGTGTATTTCTCCCCAGAGTTCGTCAGTCTGTCTTTCATCCAAGTCGAGAGCATTAAAACAATTTTCATCGGCGATGGAATATGCATTTGGTGTATTATCCAAGTTGTATCTTCGTGATATTTGAATCTTTTTGGTTTTCTTCAGTCGGATCTTCAGCTTTGCCTGTAGTAGTTCATGAGCCGTGCCACAGTCTGCTCCAGGACGTGTCTTTGCTGACAGTACTGAACTTTTCCTTTGTCTGCTACAAAGTATGTAATCGGTTTGGTTTCGGTGCTGTCCATCTGGTGAGGTCCTTCTTTTGTCTTCTTTTGGGCTGCTTGAGCCATGTGTTCATGACACACAGCACAGACCAAAGCATTAGTAACATTAAATTACAGACACACACATTCACACACAATTTTAAAAAAGAGAGAGAGAAATTTAATTGAAAATCTCTCTCTCTCTTTCTCTCAATTTCAATTTCAAACTATTTCATTGGCATGATTGTTTACATACAATATTGACAAAGTATCAATTATGGATAAGAAATCAGAATAAAAAAAATAATTATAATAGAATAAAAAGTCATAATTACAATAAATAAATAAATAAATAAATAAATAAATAAATAAAAATCATAATAAAATGTAAAAAAATAAATAAATAAAAACACTCTCTTGCATGTTATGTCAGGAATGACAGTTGGTGAGAAAGAGCAATTGAGAGACTGAAGAACCTGCTCACAACAGACAGAGAGAGAGAGAGAGACAGAGAGACAGACAGAGAGAGACAGAGAAAGATAGAGAGAGATATACGGACAGAGAGAGACAGAGACTGAGAGAGAGAGAGAGAGAGACAGACAGAGAGAGACAGAGAAAGATAGAGAGAGACATACAGACAGACAGAGAGAGAGACAGACAGCGAGAGAGACAGGGTTCTATGTTCTCTTCTCCTTTCTGACACGGAGACGATCTGTTTTAGGTTCTATATAAAAGTTTTCAGGTTCCCCAGTGGGTATCAGTGAAGATAAAGCCACACCCTCTCTCACACAGGTGTGTTAATAATAATAACAGCAGTATGTGGTCGTGTCCAGGTAATACCACACAGCTCAGCTACAGACTGAGGTGAGGTCATGTGACCAGGCTGGAGATACCATCACAGGAGACACGCTGTTCTGATAACCTTAACCTCACAACCATCACTCTCATTTACCTAACAAACACACACAGGCAAAACCAGAGGGAAATGAGGAGAGACGGCTAAACACACACACACACACACACACACAGAGGTCAGAATCAGATTATCAGAACTCTTAGAAGAAAGGGGTTTCTTGAGAGTTCCAGTTGTTCTAAAAGGAGAACCTTCAGTTCTACAATAAACAGCTGCTCCAGAGAGACAAACTGAACATCTGTATAGGGTTCTTACAGACAGACAGACAGCTTTTAAACTCGTAATAAACTTCCTCACACCGCTAGGAAAACACTCATCTGACTTGTTAGAGTGTTAGCTCAGTGCTAACACACTGCTACCTAATACATTTGAACTTATTATACATTAGTGCATTCCGAAGTAGCATTAGCATGTTTACTGACATAAATCTAACACTGTTTCCTCAGCTAATATTAGCTCAGTGCTACTTACCGCTAATGTTAATTTATATGAATGAAACCATGACAACAACGTTATAATAAAATGTTTTAAAAGATGAAAAAGGTGTGAGCTCCTACTGATTCTCACTATACACACAACATTAACCATATTTAATCATAGCTAGCAAGTGGAGTTAGCATTACTGTGGCATGGTTGTGGATGCTAGTCATGCTAATTAGCACTGACTAATAGTATATTGACATGATATAATATAATGACGTGACTTGCTAGTTCAGTTAGTATCTCGTGTGACTTTGAGTTAGTTTTAACACTCAGAATAGTATGTAGCTGTAAGCGATGAAAGACTCTATGTGTGTGTGTGTGTGTGTGTGTGTGTGTGTGTGTGTGTGTGTGACTTTGAGAAAGAGCAGAAGGCCGGTCTCTTCCTGAGAGTCCCCGCTCTGTCCCCTCTGTCCCTTTGCAAATAAACTTTAACTCAGCTCATTAATCAGCTGGATAGTGAACACACACACATAAACACACACACATACAAACACACACACACACACATAAACACACACACATACAAACACACACACACACACACACACACACACACACACACACAGAGATTATAGCACCTTTAAGCACCGAGCAATGTCTCCTTGCTGTAAAAGCAAAGTTTCACTGTGTGTGTGTGTGTGTGTGTTTGTATGTGTGTATGTTTATGTGTGTGTGTTTATGTGTGTGTGTGTCCTTATTTGTGTATTTCCAAAAATAATCTGATAACAGGATATCCTTCTATGAGCAACAGAGAGACAATAAGAAAAATATACAGACACAGGTAGAGAGTGAGACAGGCAGAGAGTGAGACAGGCAGAGACTGAGACAGGCAGAAAGTGAGACAGGTAAAGAGTGATACCAGCAGAGAGTGAGACAGGTAGAGAGTGAAACAACCAGAGAGTGATGGAGGTTGTACACGTGTCATTTCATTCTGCTTACTGTGTGTTTTTAAAGCGCTGCTTCTCCTTCTGTCACATTCCCTAAGTCACCTCGTTTATCCCTCTGTTTCACACACACACACACACACACACACACACACACACACACACACACACGAACACACACTGGGAGCTGAAAAACTTCACAACTGCTTACAGTGCAGCTACTAAACATAACTCTGTATGTGTGTGTGTGTGTGTGTGTGTAATAAATCAGCTCTTCCATTGTCCCATTGCCAGAGGAAACATAAGTGTAGTACCAAACACACACACACACACACACACACACACACCTCTTTAAGGTCAGCAAATAATTCTTTCTAAACGACTCCTTCTTGACTCCCAAATGAATCATTCTTACTGAACAACTCTTTTCGATGAATCAGTTTACAAGCACAAACAAAATGAATCATCTGCTCAGAACGACGATTTTTTTTATCTGATTTTAACATAAACAATTATTTGTGACTTTAAAATCATTGTGTGTGTGTGTGTGAGCGTGTGTGTGTGTGTGTGTGCATGTGTGTGTGTGTGTGTAGGTGTGTGTGACAGTGACATCAGTCAACGGTCAGGGAGCAAGTCTCAACTAGTTTGTAGGCTAACAGCCAAACACACACACACACACACACATGCCTGAGTGAAAGAATGAATAAGGGTTAACAAACAAACAGAGAATCACAGTTACCCACAGAGACTAAACATAGAGAGAGACAGGGAGAGCTGATAAATGACAAAATGGCCAAACACACACACACACACTCTGTATATGTACTAACACACAGATGCCTTTACATCAAAGAGATTCAAATCTAAAAGAAAGATTGTGTGTTTTGTTTTGTCTGTATCTCTGGCATCAAAGAGTGTGTGTGTGTGTGTGTGTGTGTGTGTGTGTGTGTGTGTGTGTGCGCTGATCAAGTGTAAAATTGTAAACATTACAACATTTTTGATTTCAAGAAAAGAAAATACTATACAGAAACAATACATATAAAGAACAAATGGGTTCAATTCCAACAACATGTAAGGAAGGAGTCTCCAGTGTCAGCGCTGTGTAACAGTCAGAGGTAAAGCTGTAACTTTAAGTTTTCAACATCTTCATCACAGAGTTTACATTTCTTTACTGTTTATAGCTGCTATAACGTAAGTGACAACAGGAACTAACTTGTTTTACAGAACATTAAATGTAACTATAAACGTATAAAAATTATGATGAGTTGTTTAATAAATAAAATATTGTAACTGTGTTATAAGAGGAATAAAAACTTAATGGTGGTATTGGGTTGTATCACATGACCCTCACGTTGATTATATATACACATAATATACATATATATATATATATGGGGGACTGGGGGATCTCCTAACCACCACTAGTGTGTATCCTCCACCTGGATGATGCAACAGCCATAGTGCACCAGAACTCCCACCACACACCAGCTATTAGTGGAGAGGAGAGAGTGATGAAGCCAGTTCAGAGATGGAGATTATTAGGGGGTGATAGAGAAGGGTCAATGGGGGAATTTGGGCAGGACCCTGGGGTTATACCCCTACTCTTTACCATAAGTGTCCTGGAATTTTTAATGACCACAGAGAGTCAGGACCTCGGTGGTGTTTTTACAGTGTAGTGTCCCCATCACTACACTGAGGTATTAGGACCCACACAGTGTGTGAATTAAACCCCGGGTTAAAGTGGTGTAGTGCACTCTCAGTGTGAGATGAAGTGGCTCACTCCCGAGAGCTTCAATTACGCGTCTTCCTCTCTGTCATTTCTGGCCTTTTTCCAGCGTTTAGTCAGCCGCAACTTCAAACAGCGACGAGACACTTAGTCGATGGAAGGTCATGGCGGTTGCTATTGGATACGAGTCAGTTATTGTTAGTCGTTGGCTTCTTTTAGACATTCAGTGTCATTCACACACACACACACACACACACACACACACACACACACACCAAGTCTGGTCCTACAGTCTGAAAGGTTTTCTAATTCTTTAGTGCAATTTTTTTTTACACTTTTATGTTCAGGTCTAGAAAGCCAGAAAAGTCTTGGGAAAAAAAATCTGAATATTCTGTTCCATTGTGTCCACTGTGTTCTCCTCAGGGTTCTCCTCAAACCACTGTGTTCTCCTCAGGGTTCTCCTCAAACCACTGTGTTCTCCTCAGGGTTCTCCTCAAACCACTGGTTAAGTGTGAGAACATCAGTGAGCTGTGGCTATACTGACAATTTATAAAAATCCAAACAACTCTTTTAACATTTAATTAATCACGAAACATGAAGAGTTTAACATGCACCATCTTTGTGTTCCACTCAGGAGGCAGTTCTCAGGTAATCCCAGGTTCTCAGGTGATTTTAGGTTCTCAGTAATTACTGTGTGTTATGTGGAAAACAGCATGAAAAAAAAACCTCATTTCTTAATCCTTCTTTTTTTGGTCAAACTTGAAGGCAGCAGTGTGTTTATCCTTTTATCTCATAATTCTGTTCACCTTATGGGATTTTTATGAGCGTTTGAAAAACAAATTGCAATTTTAAGCTCCAAAACATTTAATTAAAGTGAATTTATGGGACTGCTTTCATAGGAAAAGATACACAGAGCCAAAATGAGGAACCTTAAAAAATTAACTACCTTTTGAAAGGGCGTGAAAACGCTGGCCAGAAATGCCGTCTACTCCGTCTTCTGCTTCGTGTCGCTAATGACTCATGCCTCATTCCCACTTTCGCACCACCTCACAAACCTCCATAATGTTCCTCAAGTTTTACTTTTTAAACAGCAGAACCCTAAGAACAGGACCGTTTCATGCTATACGTGATGAACACCATACCCAGACCCAGAAGACACCAGGAGGCCTCCTGAATATACAGGAGATTATTATTATTGTTTTAATTGGCTTTAATTTTTTATGATTTTTTTAATGACTTCAAGGTTTAGTCGGAGATGTTCCTTGGGAGGATCTTGATGAAGTGCATGCATCTTTTTGAAAATGAAAATGAAAAAAGGCAGAAGAAGATAAATATTAATGACAACAGTAACAAATGAACACTAACGATCTAAATGGAGCCTTTTTGTGTATTTTAATTGTGTTGCAGTTTAAATAAAAAGCTCAGTGCTGACTCTAACAGCTCACCTTGTGGAGGTGCTGGATTCAGTGAAGATCCAACAGCGTATAGAAAAAGCACACCAAACACCACCAATAACATCCACCAAGTTTGCTGTGTATTATACAAAAACAAGCCATCCAATGTATACAATAAACCCACCAACAAAGTCCTTTTAAGAAATATACACCACAGATTATAGTCTTTTCCGGATCGTCCTCACCCGTTTCTCAGGGGGAAAGGAAACCCGTGTTCCTTCAGCAGCGATGTCCTTTAAGGAACGTGACGATAATCCACAGCGTTTTGTAATTCCTGAGTTGAGCGCGCTCCTTCTGCTGTCTCTCCCCCAGTTTACGTTTACTTCCGTAACCAATATGCGCCATTACGTGATGAGGAACCTTTGACTAGCTAGCTAGCACATGATCACATGTTTATTTCTGATGAATATATAGCTTCTTGCTGTGTAGAGGATGCAGAAACTATACATGGAATATACAGAACATACATTTTTAGATGTCTTCTGATGAAGTATTGTAAGTAAGTCACTTTGTGCTCCTAAATGTTATGAATGACCGTTTGAGGAAATTTTCCTAAATGTTCTGAAATGATTTACAGGATTGTTACGGAGAAAGAGGCTCCGTTCGCAGGATACAGAGGATAAGATATCTTTTGCACTTTTCTGGCCTTAACCTTCAGGATCTTGAATGCTGCAATCTGATTGGTTCTCCTCACTCCACTGAATCATGAACTCAGAGACATGATGGAAAAAAAATAATCTGAAAAAAAAAAGTTCACAGAATCCCATCAGTAATCATCATTAAGGAGTTTTCTGTTAAAGCAGTTAGTGGGGAGTGAACAGTATAATGTCACCTTCACTAACAGGCTGTGAGAAACGGTCTGGGGTCAGTCATCTGTCTGTGAAAGTAGATTTCTCTGCCATGTTTATTGACGAAAAGTTCAAGACTCTATCGAGACTAATTGCACGTCGAGAATCTGATTGAATAAAGTATTTATCTCCAGGACACTACCTGCCTTATGATGCTGCTCATAAAGGAAGGTTTATCCCTCATTATAACAGCGTGCTTAATCAGCCTGCACCATAAGGTTCTCCTTCTTTTCCTTCTTCTGCTAACAGGCTCCCCATGAGGACAGTGTGATGTGACCCATACTGACTACATGTTTCAGAGACTCTTCCAAAGCGTCCATCATTTCACAGACAAATGAACACGGCATGTAGCGGTGCTGGGCAAAAATGCTTCCCACAAGACACAAGAGGAAACATCTGGCTGTAAAATCACAGAGATGTCTATTCACATGGGAATAAAACGCCCAGCCTCGCCTCCAGCTCATCCAGAAATATGAAGTAATTTCAGCTGGAATGTTTGGTTGAAACGCATCAAAAGCATTTTCTGAGATGACCCTGAAAGAAATATGTAACTTCCTGCATCTCCAAAAAGCAATTAGCGTGTTGAGCTCTCAATCCAAAATATTAAATATTCAAAAATGTTAATTTTCTTTGGCTTTGGTTTAAAGCAGTGGTCACCAACCCTGTTCCTGGAGATCTACTTTCCTGCAGGTTTCATCTCCATCCATGAGCTGTTTTAGCTGATCAAAATCTGATTATCTGATCACACACCTGTTTTAGTTGATCAAGAGCTTCTTAAGGCAGTGATTAGATGCTCAGGGGGGACCAGTATGGTTGGAGTTAAAGTCTTCAGGAAGGTAGATCTCCAGGAACCGGGTTGGTGAATGCTGGTTTAAAGGAAAGATCCACAATGTCTTATCTTATCGATTTGAGCCTGAGTCTGGTAGTGTACATCAGAAGATCAACCCAAACCAACATTTCAAGCACGGCGAGAACAGGACGTTTCTCAGTGGTATGTTTATATGTAATTTGGCAATAAAGTGCGTTAGCCAGTTAGCAGAGGTTAAGAGCTAACCGGCTAACAGCTGTGCACTGGCTATGCACATAAACAACACAAAACCACTCATTTGGAACACTCGGTAGAAAATATACACATAAATAATGAATCATAGTTACAGGTTGTGATCCAGCGGCGCAAGACGGCCCCATCTTTAATAAATAATTGTTTCGCCAATCCCGCATTGACTTCAGCTGGATTTGACAAGCGGTCGTCAGTGAAATCACAGGAACACAAACGAAGGTGGGAGTTGAACTGCTGTGATATCATTTTAAAATGAATTTTAACCACCGACGCTTTAAATCCTCATCCTTTGGGAGTCTGTGAAAAGTGGGTTTGCTTTTGCAGCACAGAGTACAAAAGCTTCTAGACATGGCAACATCAGGAACCTAACTCTTTCAGGACGCAACCTCAGCTGGAGTGTTTGAGGACGGGTCAAAGTACACGCTCGCGAGCAGACAATGAAGACCAGAGGCGGGCTTTTTGTTACAAACCTACGTAGGTTAGTACAGGAAGTAAGTCTGGAATCGCTAACGACTCATTCAGATGTTCAGAATCGCTTCCTTCTTTTGGGAGTCGATAACGCCGTTTGTCCTGCGCTTTAATTTTTGAAACTTTGCAGACTTTTTACATTCACAAACAGTTCTATACAATACACAGTACATGAAAGGTAATATCTGAAAAAGCACTTTAAGAGGAATTAATGAGAGAAAGGTCTGTGACTTTTAATATTTTTATTGAAGAGATTTCTTCAAAGACATCCCATTGAGTCTACGAGCTTTAAGAAAATGGCACTCTGTTCTCTGAAATCCGTATGCTCTTTTTCATCGTGACCTTCCTGCACTTCTTTATGGAAACCAAAACTGGCAAAGTCAGACCCTTAAAGTCGGTAAAGTGTAGTGATCGCTCGCTTGCTCCGCAGCACGAGTGACATTTAGATAAAGGTGAAGAGAAAAAATGCCCGGCTGTGGCAGAGACGCCCTTTAGTGTCTCTCAAAGTCAAATTACAGCTCAGCGTGTGACATTTCCATTGTACCGACACAGCACTGCTTTATTCACCTCATTAGTCCATTAGGTACATCAATGATTCCACTCATATGACCAACAGTGAGTGAGAGAGAGTGAGAGAGAGAGAGAGAGAGAGAGAGAGAGAGAGAGATAGAGGGATGGATGGAAGAGAGATCGTAAGGTCCTTCTCAAAAGAAGAAGAAAAATGTGAAGAAGAAAAATGGCAAGAAGCAAAACTTCTTCCCCTGAAAGCAATTCAAAAAGAACAAAGAATGAAAAAATGTTTGGGGAAAAAAAAGATTGGGAGAGGAATGAAAGTAACGGGATAGACGTGAGGTAGAAAAAGAGCTTGAAAGTGGATGTGGAAAAAGAAGACAAAAGAAAACTTCCTGCACACTGCCAATCAGTGAATATTAGAGATAAAGAAATAATGTAAGAAGAAGGAGGACATTTCTAAGTGATGAATATTTAATGGAGGGTAAGAGAAAAGACAAAACTGTTTGTAAAAGCAAATAAATTGCCATCCTTAAAAAAGTTTATCTGAGTCTCCAGAAACTCAGAATTAAATTCAGTTAATTATCCATCACCCAGAGGAACGTTCAACACCAACACAGGTCAGGAAATGGATATACATATACGTAACATATACAGTATCTCACAAAAGTGAGTACACCCCTCACATTTTTGTAAATATTTGATGATATCTTTTCATGTGACAAC
>JANDJT010000195.1:188610-197841 GCA_024331685.1 Stegophilus panzeri | reverse complement strand
TGTGTGTGTGTGTGGGGGGGGGGGTCTGATTCGTCACTCGTCCTTCACACTGATGTCCGAATGCTGGAGTAATGAGACCTGACAGTTTTAAGACACAGTGTCTCCAAATAAGTGTGTGTGTGTGTGTGTGTGTGTGTGTGTGTGTGTGTGTGTGTGTGTGTGGTGGTCACCCAATAAACGAGCATTAATGACTGTGCTCCCATGATCCTTTGCTTCCTTTCAATTTGCCCCCATTAACTTCCTGACTGTCAGAGACGTGACATAATTACAAACGTCTGAGATGTTTTTGTTTGGCTCGACCGTGTCCACGGCAACCACAGACAACAATTAATGACCATAAAGAAAAATATTTATTAATAACACACTTTTATTTAGATATTAACCTTTCAGACAGGGAACACAGCTCACAGTTCTGTTTGTGGTAATAAAAGAAGTGCATTTAAGCAGGGCAACAGCTGCCATCTAAAAATATCACTCTAATAAAAAAAGCAACAATAAATAAATAAATATTGTACATATATTCAAATAGTGACATGAAGAGGAAAATAATCCTAAATTCACAGAGCTGGGTATAGAGCTAGAACATAATAATAATAATAATAATAATAATAATAATAATAATAATAATAACAATAATAATTTTCATTGAAGTGGTTGTCATGGTGATTTTATTTGAAATTCTGTACAGAGTGTGCTAACTAGCCAGTTACATATTTAGCATGCTAAGTAGTTTCCATGCTAACTGCTTTTTTGAGGTTTAATGTATAAAACATAAGGCTGAAGGAACATCGTGGATTGCTCTTATGATAGAAAGCACTTAGGTTCTATTCAGAACCCTACAGCAGTGTGTTTCCTTCAGAGACGGTAAACAGTAGAACCCATTTAGAAAGCGAGAACAATTAACCATCTAAAGAACACTTGAGGAACCGTTTTGTGTAGTCCACCGGCATGTAATCTCGATCCCTTATCCATAAACTCAACCAAGGGGAATCGGACAAAGGGAAGTGTTTAAAACAGAATTGGTATCCAGATAAAGTGTCATGTATGTGGCTAAACGAAATGAAATGACTAATTAAAAATTTTCACCATTAAGTGTAAGAAATAAGAAGAACTTTACTCTCTGTCCTACAGAAAACTAAAAGACATTTATTATATTTTTCCTTCGTTATATTTTTATCCGTTCCAGCTGTTCAGAGTCGCTTTAAGAGCAGGAATATGCAAATCCGTTAATTAGGCATGAGTTTGGCGTGCGAGTGCGGAAATGTTTCCAAGTATTTACTTGAAATGATTGGATTTAAAGTGTGAACATCTGGATCTGCAGACCTTCATCCGACCTGAGAGTCCTTCAGAAAAAGACGGGGTTCAGGTGTGTGAACTGTTTTTATTTCAGCTGTTATGGATGGAATTAATTAAATAAAATAGCAGCAGTGGAAAGCGAGAAAGAGAGAGAGAGAGAGAGAGAGAGACAGAACAGCTAGAAGTTACGAGACTGATAATGGAGATAATCTAAAGGACCGAAGCTGAGGAGATGAAGATGAAGATGAAGGGATTAATACCGCGAGAGTGGAATGAGACGTAACGTGTGTTTAGATTTGATGCAGTCGAGGTGTTCTTCAACCAACAAGGAATTCCCAAAAGTTCAACAACACTAACATCACTAACTACTGAAGTTACATGCAGAGATCATGAGCTACTGTGCATTCTGTCCATTAGTGTTCATGACCGTGCCCTACTCCCTCAAAAGGCTCCCTATGTAGGGCTCGAAAGTAACAGCGTGTTTGTAGAGTATGTTATTGTTGAACTAACACTGCTAATAAAATATAGCACTTAATTAAAAACACTCCCATGCCGATAGTCAAACTGATCTAATGTTACTCATTATGAGGTTATGCAAAACAAATACGATGAAACTTATTTCTAAACATTTCTGATAATTACAGGCTTGACATTTTGTTTGTTTGTTTATTTGTTTATTTAAAAATAAATTGTCATTTTTATCGAACATTTTTATCTACTTTAAAGAGTTAATACACAATCAGTAATGCGTGTACAGATTAATGCTGTCACGATCTCGCCTGCAGATGGCGCTGCGGCGGCGATGTGCACAGAGAGCCGGAGGGCGCGCTTGCACGAACCAGAGCGAGCACATGCTCGTACCTCGATTAAAGCTTTTCCAGTTTATACCGCGAGCCCTGTTTGTTATGTTCTGGTTGTAAATAAAGACATTCATCTGCAATTGCTTCCACATCGAGTCCGTTACGTAACAGATGCTCACTGGACAACAGGCTTTTCATTTAACACGTCATTTTGAGTCACACCTGAACACACGGCTTCTCCTCATGATGATTGGTCGACCTCTAAAAGAGGCGGAACCTCAGAACCAGCTGCCAGTCAGTGAAACGGTAACAAACATGAGTGACATCTCAAACTTACACATCAGCACCAGTGGGAATCGATCGCGGCTGCTGTCGGTATCATTTGTAAATAAACTGTAAGTATAAAGATTGATATTTGTGTTCATTTGTGAAATTTGTTGTTTATAAGTCTAGCTTGCGGTCACTTCTTTCTCCAGCTAGCGGTTTAGCAGCTTTTTGGAATGAAAGACCAACACCCAAGATTTTAATATAAGAATGCAGAAAAGGTCGTTGTAGCCATCTTGGCTCAGTAGAATCGTCTGTCAGTGTTTATTATGAGTGTTAGATTACGTGGAGCATCTGCTGTTCAAGTCCTTCTGTGTTTCTAACCAGGCATCAGTTTGAGAGTGAGCGATTCCATAGATGTGAGTCAAAATAACTTTCACTTTCTCTTCAACCACCTTTTTTTTGCCTTTCACTTGTTATCTCAGTGCTGTGAACCTTGTGTTACCTTTAGAACCTTTTGTGGAGTTTTGTGGGCATCACCAAATGCAAATGAGCCGTGTTGTGCACACACCTTTTACTTTACAGGTGATCAGCATTCATTAACATGCAAATAAGCGTTTCCAAAACTTCTGTAAATTCTGCGGAAATTTATTTGTTCGGTTTTTCTTACGATGAAAAGAGTTACACTCAACTTTACTAAACACAGATGATTACTAAGCATGAAGTTGATTATTTTCCTGTAACAGCACATCCCCAAGTGTTTGATTCCTGAGATCAGTAAGGGATAATCCACGGCTAGGTGTGTGTTACTCCATTTTAATGTATGATGTGGAGGTAAAGAACCCCCGAAGTGAAGTGGAGCGCATTAAAATGGTGTAACAGCTTTTAAGACATTTTCACCGATCTTCCACTTCAAGGCACCAAATAAGTTATAAATACGTTCTTAAAAAGACTCTCATACACCGGGTTTATAAGTCTTCTACAAAAACAAAAAACTTTTCCCCTTATGTTTCATTTTAGAGCTCTGAAGAAATTGGTTAAAGAGCAGCAGAATGACTCGGATGTCTATCTGGATGCCACCTTGTTTTCTTTAAGATCCAAGCTCCACACCTCCACAAAATACTCCCCTTTTCTTCTAATGTATGGGAGAGAGGCGGTGTTCCTGCAGAGGTTCCTGTTGAAATGCTGGTGAGTGTGTTTATGGAGTCATGGATGTCAGAAGGAATGTGCTTAAAGTAAATGTAGCCCTGAAATCATTGCCCATTGGTTTTAACATCTGTTATAAACCCTTTGATCTTAAACTGTTAATGGTCATGACAATATGTTTTTGGACCTCGTTCCACATCAGACAATAATGGTCACTAATATTCCTAACAGTTTGTTGTGAACAGGAACCAATCATGTTTTTAAAACAGCAAAGGACCACTTCTCATGCTACCATGGGCTTTAAATTTTAAATATTTCACAATTAAATTCATATACTTTTAATTAAATTGCCTTTTTTTTTTTAGCTTTCCACCATCAGTCTCCCTATGGAATCTAGTTTCAGTGATTATGTCATTTCCTTTGGTAAATCACAGGAGAAACAGAAGGAAGCATATGCTAAAAGGGTCCAGAAGAAGCACAGAGATTTGATTTGCAATGTTGGTGATGAGGTTCTTCTGATGAATATGAGGAAATATGGAAGAAAAGGAGGAAGGATTGAACCTGACTTCTCAGGACTTTACATCATTGAGAGACTCAGTGGCAAACCTGGAGGGATTACTTTAAAAACTAAATATAGCATTGGTCACATTAAACCATGCAGAAGAAGCCAAACTGGAAAGGTGCCTGATGACGGTTCTGGTATCTCAGTCTCCACTGGGTCTACAGAGAGCAACAGTTCTTTCAAGATGTCTCCTTGCACTGTTGCACCTACACTCAGCACTCAGCATTCTGTGACCAAGGTAAATGATCCGGAGAAGCTCCAAGAAGATTCAACATTAGAAAGACCTTCTGTTGTTAAAGTTGCCCCTAAAAAGTTTGACCAAACATATGGGTACATCAAGGAGGTAAAATTAACTCCAATACAAGAAGAGCCAGTAATGAAGTTCCCATTAGATGTAAAGAAAATCTCAGAAGAACAAGAAGGACTTATATCTACAGAGGCCTCAGTTCGTCATTAGATGCCAGTTTGGTCTACCTGAACAGTTTGGTCTTGGTGTTACGGTTGCTTGGTGGCCATTTTGGCCTGTTGGTCACTGGTCACAGTTATTTATAGGAAGTGGACATAATAACTAATAAATCATAAAAAAAGAAAGAAGCAGTTGTTGGGCCATATTAGCTCTATGACTCTTCTTTCCACACACTGCAAGGGACTGAGTGTCTTTCTGATGAAGTAAGACTCAAACTGTGAAAGAAATGATTTATTCGTATGCTATGGGTGGCTTTTCTCTCCAATCGGCCGGCTGTCTAAATGACTTATAAACCCAGAACCTGATTCTAAGAGTCAAAAACAAATAGTTTATTTCTATTCATGTATATTTTTATTAATACAGGTCACTGATGCATACCTGCACCTGGTCACTGAGAAACAACAGGTGTGTGTAGAATATCTACTTATTTAGGAACACTAGTTCATTTGATATACTTACATGTTGTTATTTTCTTCAGAACCGTGCACAGCAGCTTCGTGCAGTTTGTTAGCTGGACAGTTCAGATGCCTAGCGAGGGTAATTTAGCGTTCCGGAAAGTAATACAGTAGATATTATTTATGTGTTTTGGAACCATCATAAACTTGTTATTAAACACTTTTCACAGTTGAAGATGAGGAGATTCGGCTGTGCCCTGTGAACGCTGGAGCACGCTGGATTCATGTGGTGTGTGTGTGTGTGTGTGTATTTTTCAAAGTACATTGCAAGTGAGATTATATAAAGTGTTTTTTTTTTTCTTATTATTATTCTTCTTAAGTGATCTTGAGCTATTGTTCAAACATTATTGTATATATTATGAAGTTATTTGCAGTTGTTTGGACTCTTTTTTTTTTTTTTTTTTACTGTGGGACTATATTTATTTCTCATCTGCAGACATTCTTTAATGCTTTAAATGTTTATTTATTCCATTTGAGAAGTATTTCAGAGATTGAAAGTGTCGATACCGAGCAGCTTCCTGTAGCTGTAAGTGGTGATCTAAAAATATTTCACCTTATTTATGATTACATTATATTCTATATTATCAACATGCCTGAAAAAACACTCCATCTGATCGGCCCAGTGGGAAGTGAAGTTCTCATGAATGTAAAATTCTGCGGAACCGGAGGTAACATACTTAGAACTACGTTTCATTTTTGTTTAAAATATTATTTTTATGCTTTTTGATTCTAAACAGTACAGATGTCTTGAACACATCTAGAATTTTTTAAAACTGAGAAGGTGTGATGACCGAACAGCCCAGTGGCCATTACAGACCCTGAAACACAACCACAGATGGATTGTGGAGTTTTGGTATTGAATGTATGTGTTCAAATATTTGCATAAGTGGCTTCAGGTCTGAAAATGTTATAATGAATTGGATTAATATCGTTTCAGTTTGCTGCACAGGACCTGCTGAGAGGAACAATCAGCAACATTCAGACTTCATCTGAAGCGTTCAGTTCAGCACGAAGGAAAATAGCCTGCACACTTCTTAGCTGTGGAGGTGAGTGCTGTTGTAATTCTGTAATACAGCTGTAATGTAGAACACCTCTGTAGATGCACGTAGATCTACACTCTGAAAAATGGATTTAAAGAAGTAAGAATATTCAGAGATACAGAGGAGATAGAGGAGAAAATCACAGAGTAGAAATGAACTTGAAGGCCATGTCATTTGAGAACTGGTCCAAGATGATATGTTTCAGGGTGTGTATGTTGATGTGTAGTACACTATGATATGATTGGCCAATGAATTCATATTTAACAATTTAATTTTAACAAATTTGTTTATAGGTGAAGCAGAGGACTCCTGTGTGGTTTGGAGCATGTTGGAAGAAGATCCTAAGAAAAGAATGACTGAAATGGTATACAAACTATTTATAACACACATACCAAAAAAACAACAGTTTACCTTTATGTTCCATGTTTTGTGTTAATCTAAATTGTATAGTTTAAACTACAGTGTGAGAGCTGCAGTAGATTGTGAATGTTCTAATATCCGAAGTGTGTTTATGTGGAAAAGTGTGTGGAACAAATGATTTATTTAAAATAGTTTGAGTGTATTTCCCTGTATCATTTGAATTGAATCGAATCTGCAGCACAGTGTGGTCTTATTTAGTCCATATTTCTATTAATAATAACTCATTTTATCGTTTTGCATGTTTTGTATTATCTGCCTCTGTGTTGCGTGATTTTTGAAATTTTTTAAATAATTTTATATTAACACTAATATTCTCTTTTCTATATTGTTATAAACGATCTCAATAACTAATCTTATTTCAAATTGACATTATCATCTGTTTTTAGGGTGAGTTTGTAACATCTGTCCAGGAATTACAGATTAAAAACTTATACTGTAAAATCATCGTACCATCACCTAATAAGAACCTTCGGCAAAGTTACGCTGAATTACGTAGTCACAGACGTGAAGCAGAAACCCGCAGCAGGATATGTTGATGCGGTCGGATGGATCGATAGATTTTGCTGTAAATTTGCATTGCAGAAGGAAAATCAGACCTGGTAGGACAAATCGACAGAACACTGGAACTTCCTGTGGTATACACGGTTTAACACACACCTTCCAGCCAATCAGAATTGAGTATTCAGACAGACCACGGTATAATACAGTATATAAGTTGTGTTGTGATTGGTTAAAAGCCTCAGGGATGAGAACACAACACAGAGGAGACAATGGATAATAAATGATGGTCTGTATGTTTACAAAAGTGCGCAATGGTTGATTAATCTTCCCATCATGCATCACAGGACAGAAGGGGCGGGGCTTGTATCAGATGACTGCTGAGACTTTTTGTCTTTTTGTTTTGTTAGAATTTGATGAAGGTGTTGTGTATAAATCCGTGCTAGAGCACTAGTGAACACTTTGTCGTGTTATTATGATGATTTAAACACGAGTCTGTGATGTATTTCAGTCCAGTGTTTAGTGTCAGTGTTAAATCCGGTGATGTTTAATGATTAAGTGTAAATGTGAGATTAGTGTTAGTGGTGAAATGAAACCTCTCAGCTTCTGGACTCTACAGCATGCGTTACAGTGCAGGAGAGTAATAAAACACGATAAGCGGAATAAAAGAGCACTACACCTTGTTCCCGGTGACATTCAATATCTGAGGGAAGAAAAACGCTCATCCCTCCATCCCACACTGCGACGCTTCACCGATCTCCTTTGAATCTCCGCCGTGTTCCTGCTGTGAAAAGGAGCGGCACATACAAATTAAAAAATGCAAGGAATTGAAAGCGATGGAAAATGCTACGTTAGCCGTTAAAGGAGAGGATCTGCTCTTCTGCCTTTTCACACTGAAACACCGAGTGCATCGCACACACGCCTCCCCGTACGCACCCTAACCCAGGCCTCGCCGACCCCTGACCTCCAACAACAACAACACACTCTCAGCAAACTCACTGCCTCACCCAGGAGGAGTATACCAATGAAAAGATCAGCAATATTATTTTTAATAGCAATTAAAAAGCTGCACTTTTCTTGTGTAAAATTCCTGTAAGTAAACAGTAAACAAACAGTAAATAAACAGCCACATTCCATCAGCATTACACTGTTATTGTTCAAATCACATTTTATTGTTAATCCAAACACTGCTGAAAAAAAAACTATAGAAACCCTCATAGAATTTATAATGGTTATACTGGGAATTCTATTGGTTTTAACAGAAACTGTAATGGTCCTGTGGGTCTCTACTGGTAATTTTATGCCTTCTATTGATGTATAGTGGATAGCATTAAGGACCAATATGGTTTTAATGATGGTTTGTAATGGTATGTGTAGTGGAACCCATTAGAATATCTGTGATGGATTTTATTGTTTTTTTGTTTGTTTGTCTTTTCAGCAGGGAATTACAGCAGTCACGACTCCTCATGACTAGGACAGGTGTATTTTATTTTTTATAAATTGGGTCATTTCATTTTATTGATAAAGTGAAACAAAAGGGAAGCGTGACAGACATTAGCCTATTTCAGGTATCAGCAGTTATCCTGAATGTTGACTAGACTGAATATCACCGCAGACAGCAGTGTGTTATCCTCCGTCTTTATCTCCAGCACGTTAGATAAAGTAAGCTTGTTTTCATCGGTAAACTTCTTAATTTTGATACCTTTCTTCTGAACTATTTGTTCTTGCTAATTGTGGTGCTCCACATATCTATGCTAGTAACTGTTTTTGTTTTGTTTCAACAGCACTGGATTTGTTAAACATTATTCAATAGTTAGATCTGATCTACTAATTTGATCAGACAAGAGTGCCTAGATTCCCTATATAGGACTATATATGAGTTTTTTCCTCCCATTAGTCTTGGACACGCATCAGGCAGCTCTCCATCACACTGCAGCTACCAACCCGGAGGCTGAAGGCCATCACATCACACCACTGACCACACATCAGGGGAACATCTGCATGCACGAGCTCACAGACACCTGTGATTGGTTAACGAGGCTGTGATTGACAGGGTAGGTAGAGTATGCCCCTCCCTCTCTGAGAGAATAGATTTAAAATATAAAAGCTCGTCAGATGAAGATGGAAAGGAAGACGGGACGACAATTTTAGCGGAAGCACGTTTAACGGTAAAGTTCAGTTCTCAGTACTGAGACGTTTAAATCAGACTCATCTGAGATCTTTTCCTAATTTCTGTAGCTTGTAAAGCCTGAAAATTTTCCTCCACGTTCTATTGCTCAGTGAC
>JANDJT010000195.1:181110-183610 GCA_024331685.1 Stegophilus panzeri | reverse complement strand
GTTTATTAGCTACACAACGGCAGATAGATGGCAATTAGGAGAAATAGAAATATCTCATTTCCCCGACAAAATTAAATTTCTACAGCCCGAGGACGGAGTGAGGCCGAGCCACACGTTTATTTGTCACTCATCTTAAACACGAATGCTTGCCTCGAGGTCACACGTCTCTGTGATATAGATGTGCATCTCACACTAATTATTCACAAACACTGAAAACACAAAGCAAACACAGATATTGTTCATCTTCCTGCTGCACGAGGAACAAGAAGGTCGCGTGTCTTTCACTTTAACAACCAAATGAAATTTAATCTCTCTTTAATATAAAAGCTCAGTGCTGTGTGTAAATACCTGCGTTTATAACGTGCACTAATGTAAATATTATATTTATTTTTATTATGTAAAGAATACTCTCTCTCTCTCTCTCTCTCTCTCTCTCTCTCTCTTAATTTTCCCCTCTTTTTATTGGATTTTTTTTATTCCCAGCTCGGCCAAAGCTGAACTTTATAACATCTAAAAATAATAAAGTAATAAAACTAGCAATAAAAATATAATATATACAATATTACTGACTTTTATCTGGTAATACAGCAGGAGAGTAAATCTGACCCATCCTGGACTTTTATTTTATTTTATTTTATTTATACAATTTATAATAATAATAATAATAATAGAATACTCTGTATTCTTGTATGGTTTTGTTGTTATATCTGTCAGTTGTGCACTCAGACTGATTGTGTTGTTTGTCATGGTCGGTGCAGGACTATGATTCCCATCAGCCACTGCGTCTCACCTGGTCACGACACTCATGTCACATGACTGTTTGCACCTGATTATTGTTCTGGTTTAATGAGCATTAGTCTGCATTTAAGTCACTTTTGTGTTGCAATCTTTGTCTAGAGTCTGTTGTTAGTAGTGTTCTTATATGTTGTGGTATCCATGCCATACTTATGTTTGTGTTTGTGTTTGTGTTTGTGTAGTGTAGTGTAGTGTTGTGTTGAGTTGTGTTGTGTAGACTAGTATAGAGTAGTGTAGAGTTGTAGTGTTGTGTTGGGTACTGTGGAATTGTGTTGTGTCGAGTTGTGTAGTGTAGACTAGTATAGAGTTGTGTAGTGTAGTGTAATGTAGAGTTGTGTAGTGTTGTCTTAGTCTTTGTTCACGTGTGTATCACTTTAAATAAAATTCTCCAAATTGAATCCGTCTCCAGTGAATCTGTGACATTATTCTTCTTATATTTATATCTGAATGTGTTTAATTATACCTGTCTGTCTGCCCTTGTTTCTGTCTCCCTGTCTGTTTATCTGTCTGTCTCTGGATTCACCTGTTTGTGTGTGTAACTCCCCATCTGTCTGTCTCTCTCTCCATCTCTCAGTCTATGTATCTCTCTACACCTACATCTCTCACATGTCTATCTGCCTGTCTGTCTGTCTCTCTATCATACCTGGCTGTAAACAGAAGTGTAAAATCTGTCTGTCTGTATTTGCAGCTCAAATTAAAGCAGAATCTCCTCTCTCTCTCTCTTTCTCTCTATCCATTATGTCTCTCCTTCTTTTTCTTTCGCTGTCTCAGTTTCATTTTATCAAACACTCATACTTGAGCTCATCTCGATCCTTCCAGAGCCATTTAATCTTTTCCTGCAGTGAATCTCCCACAGCAACAGTCTGTCCTGTCTTCACTTTCATCACTCCGTGTGTGTGTGTGTATATTCCCACTGATCACAGCTGTCTCTGTCTCCTTCTTTACCTGAGTGTCTGACCTCAGACCTGTGAAGCACCGGCTCTAATTTACCAGCAATTACAGCCGACTCGGCTGAGAGCTCATAGAGCGCAGACGACTCCACAAACCTCCTCGGATTTTCTGCTGGATCCGGAATATTCACTGCTCCAGTATCTAACATGTGTGTATGTTTGTGTGTGTGTGTGTGTGTATGTGTATGTTTATGTTTATGTGAGTGTGTGTGTGTGTGTGTGTGTGTATGAGTGTGTTTATGTGAGTGTGTGTATGAGTGTGTGAGTGTGTGTGTGTGTATGAGTGTGTTTGTGTGAGTGTGTGTGAGTGTGTGTGAGTGTGTGTGTGTGTGTGTGTGTTTATGTGAGTGTGTGTATGAGTGTGTGAGTGTATGAGTGTATGTGTATGTTTGTGTGTATGTTTATGTGAGTGTGTGTGTGTGTATGAGTGTGTTTATCTGAGTGTGTGTGTGAGTGTGTGTGAGTGTGTGTGTGTGTGAGTGTATGAGTGTGTTAATGTGAGTGTGTGTATATGTGTGTGTATGTGTATGTTTGTGTGTATGTTTATTTGAGTGTGTGTGTATGTGTATGTTTGTGTGTATGAGTGTATGAGTGTGTTTATGTGAGTGTGTGTGTGTGAGTGTGTGTGTGTGTGTGTGTGTGTGTGTGTGTGTGTGTGTGAGTGTGTGTGTGTGGGTGTGTGTGTGTGAGTGTGTGTGTGTGTGTGAGTATGTGTGAGTGTGTGAGTGTGTGTGTGAGTGTGTGTGTGAGAGTAT
>JANDJT010000195.1:137544-147717 GCA_024331685.1 Stegophilus panzeri | reverse complement strand
ATATATTTATGTGTTAGAGCTAATGGTTAACAATGAATGGAAAAATATCATTTTATTATTATATATAATAATAAATAAATTACAAAACAAGCAATGAAATGGAAAGTGTAGCAAACGTGGTCATTAATTCATTTCTCACAGACAATAAACCATCTGTACATCATCTTTATACAGCTTACTTCACCTTTTTAACTGTTAGTGACAAATCAGGACGTTTTAATACAGAAATATCATTTGAATGAAAATTAGATCTATTTTCTAGGACTGTAGGATGTATTGTTGGGGTTAAGTCATGGGATTAGCCTCGCAGAATGAAGGAGAAATGGATTACTAACCAGTTTAATATTAGTTTTATCGGATCGTCCTAGTTAACTTTAGTTTTTGTCCATACAGCCGAAAAGGAGCTTAAGATATCGATCAGCTCAGACTGGAATACAATAAAGTTCCGTAAGCCATGTTCATTTAAATAAATACTCCGTGTTTGTTAAAGTATTTCCTCAGTGGTTTTCCAGCAATAGTCAGTGATGATTTTACTGCATTTATCCAGATTTCAATCTCAGTAAGCATTATGTATTTTAATTCCAGAACCTCTACAAAAGAAAGATTAAATCGACATCATGAGTTATGAGAATCCAAAAAGTACATGAACACATCTGCCGTCTCCACTGTAGTGATGATGCAATAGTAAGTAATCACGAGGTTTGTTTGGTTTAGCGCAGATGTTGAAACGGGTGATTTGTAAGTGTTTTTCAGTGTTAGAGAGTTATATTTAAGATTCACCTTGTCGATAATATCTTCTGGGACCTGAAGTACTTGAAGAACAGAAGCTTTGTCTTTAAAAGGCTGAGTTAGACTCAGACCTTCATGCGGGCTGAGATGAGTGATGAGATGGTTCCAGACATTCCTCTACAGTGAAGATCAGGATTTCTGTCAAAGTGGATGATAGCTTCCAACAAGGTGGTGCACAGTAAGAAGAGGATCGGGTCAAGCACGTCCGTCAGGTTCACCTTCAGAGATGCCAACACTGTTAACAAGAAAATCTGAGCAGACAGTTTGAAAAAAACTGAATTTTACTACAAAAATGTCAAGTTGGTGGACAGGATGACACTTTTTTCAACAGTAAAAAAACAACACAGCAGAATCTGATGTAAGTACAGTAAAATAAACAACTTCTCCATGGTTTTTACAGACTAAATAGACCTAAATCCCACCTTCTGGTTTTCTATTGACCAAGGCACATGAATTCATAAACTAAAGTCAAAGTGAACGTAAGCACTACCAGAGGTACATGGTCAGGCATCTTCAGTACATCTTGCATCCTTTTTCCTGCCAGAATTTGTTCACATTTATTCTTACTGCTGCTTTAGCTGAAAACTGTAATAGTTGCCAGGTGTCTCCTGTGTCCCTGTAACAATGGGCAAAAAAAGCGAGCAGTCAAACATCTTAATTGCTACAGTTAAACTGTACATGTTGGTATTTTCTCTACATAGAAAAAAAGATTCCCTTTAAAGGGTTCTTTGGTTTGTTCCTCTGGTGAAACCCTAAAATGTTCAATATCAAACTGAGGCACTCACCTTTAAAGAAGGTTCTAAGTAAAACAACATTAGAAATCTAGAACCATAACATTCTATTCTTAAAAAGAGAGTATAGGAAAAGCCGCAGATAGAGCCCATAGTGTAACTGAGAACTTGTTGGAAGTTCTTGATGATTGCATGAAACCAGTTGAGACCTTGTCTGGAATTCTGTGATTTCAAACGTTTCAAATATATTCAGTGGCATATTATTAAACAGTTTCAAACAGGAAGGAATCTATAAAAGAAGAGCTATTTCTGGCATTTGACCTTGCTGTGACCTTGACCTGGTTCAACCACTCAGACAAGCCGAAATATAAGTGTCTGAGGCATAAAAAGTCAGGTGGTAAGTCTTTTGGAATAAAAGACCCCTTAATTACCTAATGAGCCCTTAAAGAAACTTTTTTTTCTAAGAGTGCACCAAATATCAAGAAGCTAAATGAAGGTAAACACCAAAAAGCCCTGACAGGGCTGGACCTACTGGTCTCGTATTAATTTAGATATAATTTGGAGTTTGCACTGCACACTTACCCAGTTAATACACACACTCTTAAACAGTGGTTTTGCTGGAGGATTCCTAATGGAGTACAAGTCCTGTAGTGTATATAAAAGCGCTTTTGGTAACCTAAAGTTTGTTTATGTTGGTTTGGGTCTTTGGCCTGTTGTAGTGTTCTATATGGACTAGAACACTGAATTATTTGTCCCTGTTTGAGAACTGTTTAAGTTTCAATCCCATGTAGAACCCTACTGCAAGTGGAGGATGTGGTTGAAGGTGGAGGATGTGGTTGCAGGTGGAGGATGTGGGTGAAGGTGGAGGATGTGGTTGAAGTTGGAGGGCATGGATGAAGATGGAGGATGTGGATGAAGGTGGAGGATGTGGCTGGAGGATGTGGTTGAAGGTGGATGATGTGGTTGGAGGATGTGGTTGAAGGTGGATGATGTGGTTGAAGGTTGAGGATGTGGATGATGTGGTTGAAGGTTGAGGATGTGGATGAAGGTGGAGGATGTGGTTGAAGGTTGAGGATGTGGCTGGAGGATGTGGCTGGAGGATGTGGTTGAAGGTAGAGGATGTGGTTGGAGGATGTGGTTGAAGGTGGAGGATGTGGGTGAAGGTGGAGGATGTGGTTGAAGTTGGAGGGCATGGATGAAGATGGAGGATGTGGATGAAGGTGGATGATGTGGTTGAAGGATGTGGTTGAAGGTGGATGATGTGGTTGGAGGATGTGGTTGAAGGTGGATGATGTGGATGAAGGTGAAGGATGTGGATGAAGGTGGAGGATGTGTTAATCCTCTCCTGGTAAAGTCTATCTGTTGGAGGATAAGAAGGATAAGAGTGACACTGGTTCAGATCACTGGACTCTTTTGACCCCATGTCATTTCCTCTCACCATCCTGTGCTTGATCAGGAATTCTGGGATAGAATGAGAAATCCTGGGGTTGAAGGTTCTGTTGTGAGCTGATCTTCAGGACAGAGACCATCACAGAAAGTGCATTTCTACAACTTCATTTACTCCAGGAGAGAAACAGGAAAGGGTTTGGAGAGACAGAGTGGAGGTCACAGTGGGGACAGAAGGATGCAGGTTGTGATGGTGGAAAGACAGTCATGTGATGTGAGAAGTCGAGTGTCAGGGAGCGTGTTTGTGATGCAGCATCGTGTCGAGAGGTCCAGCTGAATGCCTCCTCAATGGGTTGCTGTGATGCAGAGACACTGTAGATTGAATGAGGTCAGGAATGTGAGGAAGTCATCAGATTGCAGTTTGCACTGAGGGATGCTAAACAAGAGAGATCATCTTCTGGGATGGAGGAGAAGAACATATCTATTTCCTCAAGAAAGAAACATTACCATGTGCAGTGTAACCCTTTAACAACTCCATCAAGTAAGGAATAAAACACAACAGGGCGTGCAGCTACAGAAAAATAATCCATGCTGCTGTGGTGAGATGAAGCAGAGATACTGTTCTCACCCTGATACTCTCAGATAGAAGCTAGCTGATTGTTTATTCCTGGTTTTTGGACTCACATTGTTTGCAGTGTGTACTGTGAGGTTTTCACTTTTGTTTCCCAGTGACCTCTTCAGTTTGTAATTGTAATTTAGCTGTTTTCCCTTTGTTGTGTGTCAGTGTGGTTTGTTTTTGTTATCCTGGCAGTGGTTATGACCTCTTGATCGACTCAGCGACCTTGACCTTGAACATATTATGTACAGAAGTACAGATGCACTACAAATCACTGTTTTTATTTCAGCCGTTATCACACGCAGTGCTCGATGTCGAACTGTGCTAACGCTAATGTTTTTCATTTGGAAGAATTCTCCATACAAAATTCAGTTTAACCACATGATTTAATCATCTAAGCTAAAATGAGACACACACACACACACACACACACAAACACACACCTTTACACCTTTACACCTTACAGTTTTAGGATCAGAAGAAGATCTAGTTGTGCTCAGCGGGAATCTTTTTAACTCGTCACTGAGTTCCTCCCACTCGAAATGAAATCAATCGGCGTGTACAGGAAGAGCATGATGCCTCTCGGGGTTAATTTGATGTGTTTGTGTGTGTTTGTGTTTGCTAGCAGGAGGCTGGAGGTCTGCGCTTTCCCATCAGCCTCTGCACAGCGTGACGCCTCCACACACACAGCACATGGGTTGCTTTTATGGAATAAGTCTTGCAGGTCCGCTCAGGTCAAAATAACCGGCTTAAATTCTGGCTAAGTGTGAAATGATTTTCAGCATCACATTCAGCTTCAATTTGAGTTCCTCTGAAAGACATGAACTTATTTTTACCCTCCAAATTCTAACTGTACTAAACGATCAGGCAGCAAATGTTTAGCCTGCAGCTACAAGGATAATGTCACTAAGTAATAGAAATCTGTCTCACCTCGAATGTTTTCTATTATTCAAGGCTTCAGATAACGTTATTAGTGTCCACATCCTGTCCTTTCATCCTCCTACAATACTGTCTATACTTTGGGAGGCGGGGCTGAGGGGTGGAGCTTGTGGAATGGAGTGATACCAAACAAACAAACAAAAAATACATATTCTGGTTTTCTAAGATGGTCTCTCTTGTTAAATACTGCTCCAGAGTATGTGAGATTCATTTGCTGTTCTTACTCAGGGAAAGAACATGTATTTTTGCAGTATAAGTCATAGCAGATGTTGTCTATGTACTATGCAAAATGTGTAAACATTATGAGGCCTGCCTGTGTCAAGTACAGACATGCTTAGTGCTTAGATACACAATTAGCAAAGCTAGCATAAAGCTATAGTATACAAAGTTCAAAGAGAGAGATATAGCAACAAGTCAACAAAGTATGAAGATAAAACTAGAATATACAAAAGAATGTTGAAATGAACTGGGACTGACATGACACGCTCAAACATGTTATAGCTGATCAGATCTGCTTCTTTTCTGGGAATTCTTAAACAAATAGTCAAGAGAGATATACAGAAAAAAAAACATCCAGGAAGGTAACGCTATGGCTAACTAAAAAAATGTAAAAATCTATTTTTTTAAAAGCTGAGTATATATCCGTATGTATTCAGGGAGAAGTTTGTTTACTACATGAACATTATTTTTGCTTCATGTTGTCTGGTGTAAAATTATACTATAATTACATTAAATTTCATCTTCTGAGGTTTATGCAGAACCTCCTGATAAACACAAGCAAACCTCCTCCTGAACTCAGCATTGACATCATTACTGCTAGCAAATGAGGGTGTTAGCTTACTTTCAGCTTCTCCTGCTCCACATGGTGAGGTTAAATCAACACACACACACACACACACACACACACACACACACACACACACACACACACTGTAAAGGTTGTGTTATCCTGGGCTTAATAGCGAGAGGAAGAGCATTGATGAACTTCAGGAAGCACTGGATCAATAACAGACTAAATGGAGACAAACACAGAGAGATGCATGAATAAACATAAATGACTGTGTGTGTGTGTGTGTGTGTGTGTGTGTGTGTGTGTGTATCTGCACCATTACAGCTGAGTTTGATTGATTCTGATTCTCCAATCACACACACTTCATCATACTACACTATACTCAATACTGAACCTCTAAAGCCATAATTACTGTAGAAGAAGAAGACGTCTTTATTTGTGACATAAACATTAGAGCACAGTGTAATTATGTCCTTTACATACCCCAGCATGTTAGGAAGTTGGGGTCAGAGTGCAGGGTTAGCCACGATACGGCCCCCTGGAGCAGAGAGGGTTAAGGGCCTTGCTCAAGGGCCAAAAGTGACGTGTTGACGGTGCTGGGGCTTGAACCCCGACCTTCTGATCAGTACCCAGACACATAAGTATCAGTAATACGGCACAGGTGAGTATCATCATGCCTTACCTGTCAGTTCCTCCTCTCCATACATGACCGCCGCTCGAGCACGGCCCCGCTGCCACAATCAACAACCATCATGTAAAACCGCAGCTCCTGATTGGTTGAGCCCAATTCACAAACACATTAATAAAGATCTCATTACAGAGAAGCCAATCGATACGTGTTCTTGTTGTTGATTGATTGGATCCAATAAAAAGCTTTCAGTGTCACATTTAAACTGACACGTCGAGTGTGTGGTAAATTCACATTAACGTGATGGGTGGGGACGAAGAGGAGGAGGAGGAGGAGGAGGGGCAGAGTGGGGGAGTTTATTCATCCGTAGAGGATGGACAGATCTTCACTCGTTCCTCTGCCTGAGCAATCTGTTCTTCATCTCTCAGCAGCTGCAGAAGCAGAGACGTGTGAAACTCCTCCGTCACACACCTCAGGTCAAACACGAGAGGCTTTAGAGCTTTCCTAAGATCTATATCATGAAACACACACACACACACACACACACACACACACACACACACACACAACCTGAATAATTCATATTTTAGATGGAGTAATAGGATAACATGTTAGTGAAGAGAACAAATGAGAAAAAAAGACAATTCTGTGAAAAGATTAAGAATGCTTTGATGACTCATCCTTTAATAGTGCTGTGTTCATCCAATTAGATACTGTCAAGAGTGTGTATGCCCCGCCCTCGGAGGTGTGTCTTGCACTACAATAGAAGCTCGTTAGCAGTAAACACAGTCCATCAGTGTGTTTTATGCCGTGCATCTTCCTGCACACTAATCCCAACTGAGAATAAATGTTTGGAGTTTATTCACATGGAAGAGGGCGGAGTTTGTATGAGTTTTTGGAGGAGTGTTTTATTGACACCCCTGAGGCTCTCCATCACCATCGACAACGCTGACATACAACCTCGAGTCAAACCCGGACACCATAACTCACAGTAATCAGAGACAATTAAGAGCAGGAGAGAGGAAGTGGAGAAAACCACAACTCCATACGGATCTCGTCTCATACCGAGCTCTCCTGCCCAAATTCTCATCTGATGTGACTTCTGCTAAGAACGCCTTTACAATGAGGAGCTGGAAGCTTCTCTACAAGATCCTCACAAGTTCCACATCTTTTCTTCAATTCCAGCTCCTCCTGCTCCATCCTCCCTGACTGCTGATACTAACTTTTTTGATGGGAAAATTGAAAAATTGCACGAGACCTTCACTCCTACCCGTCTCTTACACTACACATTCACAATTCTATCAACAGAAGATGTCCTGCAGGTTATCCTGTCCTGCAATCCCACCACCTGCCCACTGGATCCAATTCCTTCCACAATTCTCCAGATCGTCTCACAACACCTCCTCTCCTTCATCACTACTATCAATAATGACTCCATAATATCTTGTCATGTAACTGCCTTAAAAAGAGCAAGGATATTCCCATCCTGAAGAAACCCACTCTGGAGCAGCTTCCGACCGGTATCACTTCTCTCTTTTCTTTCTTAAATCCTCTAACACGTTGTCTACAATCAACTGTCTCTCAATCTTTTACAGAACAACCGCCAAGACCCGAACCAGTCCGGCTTCATAGCGGCGCATTCCACAGAGACTGCCCTTGTAGCCATCACTGAGAAGCTCCATGCTACTATCATGCTACTATACTATCATCAGTCCTCCTCCTCCTCAGCATTTCAGCAGAAGACTCTCTTCTTCATCCTCATGAGTGTTGGAATTCATGGGACAGCAAGGCACTGGTTTGCTTCCTACCTGAAGCAATGATCAGTTGACATGGAGGAGATCCACATCTTTGCACAGCATTGTATTGCACATGCAACTGCACATATCTGCGCTTTAGTCCACATACAGTTCACACTTTTTCTGCCATCTATCTTTATATTTTTCATATTATATTTCTATATTCTTCTTTTTCTACTTCTGTGTAAGTAAATGATGTTTTTATATAACTTGTTTTACATTGCCGGTCTCTAAAAAGCGTTTCACTGCACATTGTACTGTGCATGGTTGTGTGTGTGTGTCTCCGCTGGTGTCCCACAAGGCTCAGTGCTTGCTCCTCTTCCATTCTCCCTCTATACCTGAACTTCTGTTCATCCCAGGAGATTCATCCCCACTTCAGGATCTTGTGATCTGTACATTGCTACTCTGACACACTCGTGTTGATTTCTCCTTCATCAGCATCAGAAGAATTCGTCCATTTCTCTCCACACAGGCCACTCAGGTGCTGGTTCAGTCCCCCTGTCATTTCGAGGACGACTGCACCTCGCTCCTGCAGGTCTGTGTCTGAACGCCATTCCACCTCTGCAGCTGAGCTAGAACGCAGCTGCATGACTTGTTTCCAACCGTCCTAAGTTCTCCCACACCACCACACTGCTACGTTTCCTCCACTGACTTCCTGCAGCTGCTGCATCAACACTGTTTTAAAACACTAATGCTTATCAACAAAGCCAAAAATGGACCAGCACCCACTTACCTCAAATCACTTATCCCACCCGCACTGCACCACGCCCCCTCCGAACCTCTAGCACCGCTCGACTGGTCCCACCATCTCTCAGGGTACAAGTAAGACCTGCATCAAGACTCTTCTCTGCTCTGCACCTCGGTGGTGGAATGAACTTCCTCTAGATGTCCAAACAGCGTCTAAAGACCTACCTCTTCCTAAAGTACTTAAATTAGCACTTGATTATTTAAATAACTGAAAGTCTTGTGTTGTCTGTATGCTTTTCTTATTATATAATCTCCCAGCAGAGTTTTTTAGACTGATAGTACTCTTAGTCCATCACCTAGTGAACCCATTTGAGGAGGCATTTATTGATAGAGACTTGAGAGCACGTCTGTAGGTTGCTCTGTATCAGGGCCTCTGCCAAATGCCATGGATGTAAATGTAAAAAACACAGCGTCTCGTCATCTACAGTGAACGTTGTCCTGGGTAAGGTCCTGTTCTCCATATTTAGCTACTGTCAGGTGTGCTTAGATTGGGTGGGGGTGTGGCATAGTATATCTCGAATGCTACTGGCTGTTGGGTAAATCAGCTGGGTAAAGCACTTCAACACACCACCACTCTAATTCCTCTCGAAAGGAAACTCATTAACATAATTCAGAACATACAGAATAAGATCGCGTCTCTGAAGATGCTCCATGGGGACTTCAGTGATCTGTGTACTTCAGTGTGCGTGTGTGTGTGTGTTGTGATGAACGTTGCTTAGAAGTCACACTGAATAAAGTGTGTGTGAGTGTGTGAGTGGAGGAGGAGGTGAGCGAGGAACAAACGCCCGCAGCAACGAGGGATTGATTTCACTCGTCTGCTTTCTGCCCAGGTCTCTTTTACCATTTACTCATATTTCAGAGGCCGTGACGTGAATAAATAAACACCCTGTGTGTGTGTGTGTGTGTGTGTGACTGTGTGTGTGTGTGTGTGTGTGTGTGTGAATGTGTGTGTGTGTGACTGTGTGTGTGTGAGTGTGTGTGTATGTGTGTTTACAGAGCCTGTTTACAAAGAGCTTTATTGTTTTTCTGATTGCTTATCAAGTCGAGAGGTTGCCATAGTTATCTATATCCTATAAATCTGTGTTTTTGTAATTTACATCTCTCTCTCTCTCAATCGATCCATCCATACATCTCTCCATCATCCCTTTATTCACATGTTAATTATTCCTCCTCCTGTGTGCATATAAAATGATACCTAAAGCTACACAAATACAGATTTAGACTCCCTTATAGGGCTTTATACAGGCAGAAATCTGAACTTCCTCTCTCACACACACACACACACACACACACACACACACACAGATTTACTGTATTCAATAAAACAGACAGAACAGGAGGTCTGAACAAACAGCACAAAAGATAAATACTCTGTGTTCTCCTGGAGAACTTCCAGAAACATGTTCTGCGTAAAAAACTGCTCTTATTTCCTTTAATCGAGTAACAACCCGAGTGTAGATACACCGCGAATAAACCACAACGGTTATTGTAATTCTCTATAACAGCGGCTCTGACAGTAGCGCAGGTTTATATTAATGCGCTTGTTCTAATACCTTATCATTTCTATAGCAACGGCTCATTCACAGGACAGGAAACACTCCACTGGCAACGGATTTAAAAACGGATTTAAAAAATTGTTGATGTGATGAAGTTTTCTGTGAGGAGAAATGTGTATATGTAACGTGTAAGGAAGGAGTCTCCAGTGTCAGCGCTGTGTAACAGTCAGAGGTAAAGCTGTAACTTTAAATTTT